>VWYI01013723.1:0-26822 GCA_013399455.1 Anthoscopus minutus | reverse complement strand
TGGGCACTGAACAGGCTCCCCAGAGAAGTGGTCATAGCACCAAGCCTGACAGAGTTCAGGAAGCTTTTGCACAGTGCTCCCGGGCACATGGTGTTATTCTTGGGGATGTCCTGTGCAGTGCTAAGAGTTGGACTTAATGATCCTTTTGGATCCCTTCCAACTCAGAATTTCCTGTGATTCTGTGGGAATTGCCCTCGGCGGGCTGCGGTGCCCGGCCAGGCCGCTGGCAGGGGACGGGACGAGCCCCTCTCCGGGCTGTCTGCCTGCAGGCGAGCCACACAGCCCCGGCGGGGGCTGTAAGGCACCGGTTCAGGCTTTAGAGGCAGCGAAACAAACCTATTATCGCAAGCAGAGACTGCCAAGACCAGTGGATTTGGCAACGAAGGCAGCCCCCGGGCATCCGGCTGCACGGCAGGCCCGGGGCCCGCGCTGGCGGCGGTGCCCGTCGCCGGCCGCGNGGGCTGCGGGCGCGGGGCTCAGGACAGGCGGGGAGGAGGGAAGCGGCTCGCTCTTTGCCCCGCTCGGGGCTTTTAACACTTTCCTCGTCCTGCGGGGGCTCCTGCAGCCTCCCCATCACGGGTAATACCGGGCTTGGCGAGGAGAGGGGCCTCGGGGGAAGAGGAAAGAGGCAGGGTTGGTTCGCAGTGCAGGTGTAGGGCTGCCTGCTGGGGATCTACCTGTAATCTCTTTTTGTTACAGTGCAGCCAGGATGGTTTAATAAGGTACAGGCTTTGCAACAGGTGTCACAAAAATAGAGCAGTATTTTTTGTTGAAATAAGTGGTCTTTAAAGAGGGGTGCCTTTAATATAAATTTAATTTTTTTTTTCTTTAGGCACCAGAATAACAGTGATATATAGCAATATAGTGATTTGCTTTGGAACAAAAGGCCTCAGTAAGGGAGAAGTTAATCCTGTTTTATAAAGATGTTATCAAGTTCTTCACCTGCATGAAGAGGAAGGCCTTGCATCATTAATGAAAAGTGAAAGTTGACCATATGTTTATGAAACTGTGGATGAACTTTGGCTAATCCAATAATGACAGTGCCGGAGGAGCTTAGAAAATGCAGAGATTAAATTTACAAGTTTAAGAAATGAGGAAGTTCTTAGTGTTGTGAATGGAAGCTGATTGCTAAGTCAGAAAATAGTAAAAGTGTTTGCAGATGGCTCTTCCCTTTTCCTACACGATCAATATTCTTGATAACAATTTCTTTACTTATCTCAAATGGTGACCCTTTTATGAAAACCATCAAAGACTTGAGAACTAATAAGTTTCTTTTATATTTTACCCTAAACATGGATGAAACAGTGAAAAAGTTTTTATTCCCAGGTTGAGAAGTCTCCTCTTACATTTGTGGGTGATCCAAATGATTAGCCAATTTATTGGTTAAAGGATCTCTAAACAAAATTGTATACTTGAAAGAAAACTGCAGAAGCTTAATATTTTAAAAGCAGTGGATCCCTTTTTCTTTATTTAATGTAAATTGAATGAGCATTGTAAAGTTATGTGGCAGTTCTGGTGTGCAGTAAATATGTTCTGATGCCTGTAGTAGTTTCAGGCTGTACTGTAAGGACAGCTGTACTATGTGAGTAGCAGGGGCAGTACTGTATGAGTGACAGCAGCTCCCGAAGTCATTTGCTTCAGATGCAGCTTATATTTATATCCTCTGCCAAAACAACAACAAAGGTATGCTTCCAGCAGTCACCAAGACTGAGATGCTGGTGGTTTAGCTGGGTAGTAGTGTTCTTGATCAAAAATCTCCTGTTGTATGCTACCAAAAGTCCTAATTTCCTTCTAAAACTATTGGCTTGTGCTGGTAAGAGAGGATGTGTCTAATGGTAATGTGATCTCCACCATTGTTGCTGCAAGTTTTTCAGTCTCTCTACCTTATTAATGAGTAGCATCTGTTATTTCTTTGCATTTTCCCTCTCACTAGGGATTCTTTGCTCTCACAGACTTCTCTTTCCTTTGTCTTTGGTGACTTGTGACCAAAGGTGACACTTGTGACTTTGGTCTCTGGTGACCAGGTTCTATCTGGTGAATGAGCTTCTCTTAAGTGGGACAGTGAATGAAGTTAGGCTGCATTGTAACCTTCTCTATTAGCTCATTATTGTAGAAATTCGGCTCTGTGGTTCTTGAAGTTGTACAACTTTTCTGCCTGCTGAAATATTTATTTCTTTTTTATAAGCAAATGTGAGTACATTGTAAAAACTGGACGTTCTGGGCTGATCAGTGCAGTTCTCCTTTCAGTACTGATATTATGGGCTCTTATCTTTTAAAGTGCTATTGGAAAACATCTGCCAAAGAGACTGCAGGCAGCTGCCTGTTGCAGCACTAGCAGTGTGTTTGCTTTGCACAGCTGGAGCAGCTTGAGACTTGAATGTGCAGAGTTAACACTTGCAGTAGCTGCTGTTGTGAGCACAGGGGGAGCACTCTGAGGGGTGACACTGGGGTCTTTTCCTCTTTTTTTTTTTTTTTGTTTTGTTTTGGTTTTTTTTCCTTTTCTTTTTTAAACCCTGTCAATGTGTCTGAAAGTGACCACTTGAATTTCATCTTGCTGATTGCTTGTTGAGCCTAATTTATATCAGACATCACCACTCTCCACAAGGGAAGCCTTAATGACTATGAAGGGATGAGTACGATTTTTTTTTTTTGGCTATGCTTCCATTCACACAAAAGACAGCAAAATCCCATTAATGAGAGGGGGCCAAGTAGTAAATTCCTTCCCCTAGCTGCAGAAAGGAATCTTCACTGCATATATACTTCAGTAATTTGGCATCAGGTTAGTTTTCCAAGGTTTATTTGGCATGGAGAAAGCTTGGCAAATCCTGTATTTGGATAAAAAAAATAGGTGAGCTGTTTTCTTGTGTGATATAAGTCTGAGTGTGTTAAGCAGAGTTTCAAGCAGGTTGCTAGCTCATCAACAGATTCAGAGCTGGCAATTACAAGAGGAAGGGAGCATCCAGCATTTGCACAATATGCTGCTTTTTAACTTCTGAATTGCTGGTGGCTCAGTGTGTATTTGGTATGAATGGTGAGTTATGTGGTTTTATGCCACCAGCAGACTGGGGAGATGAACTGGCAAACATTTTGTGTAAGGTGTTGCCGTGTTGCCATCTCAAACAGCTGTAATGTGAAACGTGGTAAAACACCCTGGAAGTTAGGGACACTTCAAAACACTGTAATGTGACACTCAGGTTAGTATTTTGGTCAGAGCAGGGGGATAGAATCTCTCCCGTGTCTTAAAATCTGATCTGATAAAAGAGGTACTCAGATCTTTCCTAACATCACTTCATCAGAGGAAGGGAGACTTCTTTCATTTTGCAAGAAATTAAGCTTGCATCAAATAAAGCCATTCTGTGTGAGTTCATTCATGGTGCTTTAAAACTGATGAGAATTTTCTTGTCAGTTAATGAACATTTAGTGAAGAAGCTTAATTTGACATTTGAGAAATTCGGTAAATAATTTTTCTTTCTTGATTAAGGCATCTTTTAAACTATCACTTATACAACCAAGAATTGTCACTTTTTAATGCATTATGAGATCTTGTTGCATACTGATTCAGCTATTATTGCCTATTACACCGTTTAGACCTCATGTGCCTTCATTTCTCTGCTCTTGACTATTTTAAGCTGCCTGCTTCTTTAAAGATCATTTATGTTTGCATAAGCATTTATAATGTATTCAAGACAGAAAAAATGGACATGCTGAAGTACATCTTTGTATTTCTGACTTCCCCCCACTCTATGATCCAATTTGAGACAGTTTTTTACGCTCAGCCCAGATGTTTACAGAAACTATCTCTTCAAGCTTTGCAAAAATCAGAAGTTAAAATTTCTTATAACTTTTTTTGCTTTGTCTTGTGTCACAAACTGCAAAGGTTGTAGGAGGTAGTTGTTGGTAAAGCATTAGCATTGGAAAGTCCAGGATACTCAGCAGTACATGCCTAAATTTAGGCCATTTCCCCCCTTTTGTTCTCCCATCTGTGCACACAAGCAATCTAATTTTAGCATTACTGGGGTTTATACATGTGCTATCAGGGCCTAATAAAATGAAAAGGCAAACTATTGTTGCTTTGTAGCATGTCAGTAGTGGTTGTTGGCAATAATTATTGTCAGGCCCCATCTAAGGGTAATAAAACGTGTCCTTGACCTGATTCAAATGTATGTATGTCCATCTCTGTTGCCATTTCTTGAGTATATGTGACTTTTATTTTTTTTTAATGAAAAACTTGTCAAGTGTCAGCAAATAGAATTGTCTTTCAAAGTAAAAGCCACTGGACCAGAAGGTTTTCAGTACCATGAACCTCACGAGAAAGGTGGTTCTTAGTGGCCACAGTCTTTTGTCATCAAAATATCAATGACTCTACAAAGTAGTTGGTTAAATCTAGATAATTTGGAAAAGCTTGTGTTTTTAAAGCTTAGCTGTCTCTGCCCTTTGTCACATCTCATCTTACGTATGTGGAAAAGCCTTATAAATATGATCTTATCCATTGGCAAATGTCTGGTTTCAACAAGAATGATTGTCTTTAAGTGGCTTGGCATCCCTCTGCTGGTTACACTGCAAGACATCTTGCAGGGTCTCATTGAGCTACTTAAACTAATTTTTTGCAAGCAACCCCTACTCCATTGAATGTTCAGGGATTATTGAGCCCTTTTTGGGGCCAATATATCACGTTAAAAAGCCCTGGCACCAGCCTAAAGGGGAAAGAGCAAGTGACAAATGCTGAATGTACCTGGTGTTTGGTTGCAGTGCTAATGCTGGGGTCAAATGACTGATTTAAGTTTTGGCATGTTTCAAACAAACAAACCCCAAACAAAATAAGGTATCCATTTTCTGCCTTTGACAGAAGAAAATGGAAGACCTGGGTGCAGTCAGACTACAGGCAGTGTGGTGGCTCTCTTTGGGTCTCTTCCAGCTTGCCATTGCTGAGCCCTAGCGTCCACAGTAGGATCAGATCTGTGCTTCCACCAGGCACCATCCAGACTGATGCTCTAGAAAAGGACTGCTAGTGTCTTCTGCTGGCACCTGCCAGTGCCACACAGCAGCCAGGCATCCTGCAGCTCAGGGTTGGTTTCCCAAAATCAGGTAGTAAACCCAAGGCAGGCACAGCTTGAAATGGTGTGCCCAGAGCCCTGCTGGGTCCCTCGTCTGTGTGACCAGTCTCTGCTGGTGTGCGTGTGCCCAGCAGTGTTACAAGAGCCCGGGCAAGGCAGCTTTCTCCATTTGAAAAGTGCTTTTAGTTACTTTAAACTACTTTTACATTGAACTGATAGGCTAATAAATATTAATATCTGTGTAGGAAGCAGTTCAGAGAACCTAGTAGGCTGGAAAGTTACAGCCTGATTAGCTATGCACTAGCTTCTCCATGTTAGTAAATAAGGGTGTGTCTCAGAGTTATGTTGGGGATATGAGTTATTGAGCGGCAATTGGAAATCCTTTGTAGGAAGCAGAAAATACAGAAGTGTTTATGATATGAAAAAGTGAGAAGAAAAGACTTGTTTTGACTGCCACTTGAATGTGCAGGTAAAACTTCCTAAAATGAAATTTAGACTTTTCTTCTATTGCTACATTTTAACTTACATTGAATCCCATAAACCTCAGTTTTGGTAGATTACTGCTTGCTTAGTTGATTTTTGAAAGACTGGAGCTAAAAACTGGTTTTATATTATGATTGAAAATATAGCTCTTGCATGAAATTGCAGCCTGTCAGGAACCCTTTTAAAACAAGTTGCAGAACTTCCCTTTGGAAAAAAAACTATTTGTGTTTTCATTTAATCTTTTTTTTTTTTTCCACTGGGAACCAGAAAAATCTGAGGGATTCTGTATGTTCTATGTGGGTCACGCTTATATTCATCATATCTGTTTGAACTTGGCCTCCTGAAGTTAACTTTGTTGTCCCGTGCACAGTGCTTTGATTGGTTTGAATGTTGCAGATTCAGTCACTTTCCCACTGAAAAAGGAATGTTCATTAGATGTTCACTATCAACACAAAACTTTTAATTAAAATGAAAAGAGTTTTCTTTTTCAGACACTTCCTACACTATTAGCAGGTGTTAAGAGTTAGAACATGTGAGAAAGGATCTCCGTGGGGTCAGGGAGTTGTGATTTCCATTTCATAGTTGGCATTTGCCATTTCTCAGTTTTACATCAAGGTGAATTCAGATTCTCCACAGCCTTTCTTCCTAATTAGAAATGTTACAGCACAAATTGTTCCCACACTTACTTGGTTAGGGCATTGCAGAATTGTTATGAAAAATTAACATCAGTTCCTGTGGACTGGCTGTATTAAAATTTCTAAATCTTATTTTTTAACTTTTACCAGTCTTTTTTTTAAAATTTTATTTTATTTAAGTAAATCCTGCCTAGGACTGTACAAAATGACATGTGAGCATTCAGCTAGAAAGAGTATCTCCCCAGAACTCAGGAAATATCTCTGAAAGCAGGACCTCTGTCCTAGTGTGGTCCTTGCATTGGTCCTTGCATTCCCTGTCAGATGGATATTCATCACTGGGTCTCCTCATTTCATTATACCAATCCTTCCTTTAGCAGAGAGAAATTCAGGTGTGGGATGGAGAACAGGACCCATTTATTGTGCTGCTACTGTTCAGCACTGGCAGCACGCTCAATGAGTCTATTCAGGGGTTTTGGAGCCCAGACACAAGCACTTTTGTGTTCCTAGGGTCCTTCTCTCTGAAGGTCACATTTGCCTTTTCACAGTCAGAGGATTCCTGTGTGGGGGTGGCTGTTGCAGATCTTCTGAGGGGAAGCACTCAACTTGTTCTCTATCCACAGGCCTGGTCCATAAATCTGCAAAACAAGGATATGTAATATAGGGTGAAATTGCATAAGCCCTGATATACCCATGCCTACTTCTGTTTTTTCATATGGATAGCTTTTCCAGGACAACAAGTAATTTAATATACTGGATTTTAAGAAAACTGCATATCCTTTACTTGGCAACAGGCCTGGGAAATCAGTTTATGAGGAAACAATGTATTATTGCCTTAGGACTGGAGTGGCTTTACTTTATTCATATATACAGAAAGCAGTGATTAAAGAAACAGAAGTGGCTTTAAAGATTATTTATACCAAGGGACTCAAGTAGCTGCATAGTGTGGGACAAGTATGTGTTTTAATGCTTTGATACATGATATGGCACCACAGTAATTCATTAAGCGTGGTGGAGTGGAGTCTTGACACTGAAGGCACTTACCTTCTTTTTCTGGACACACTAAAAGATCCATGATTAGATCATACAGAATGAGAAATTTAATTTTTTTTTTCTGATTGATGCTGGCAATTACTACAGCATTTGTTACAAAGCAGAAATAGGCCTTTGGTCAAAGCCAGCTTTTTGCATTCCCTTGAATAGTCAGTAGTGCTAATACAGTACAAACTGAACGGGATTTGGCTCTGGCAATCAAGCACAAGCTACTCTTTCACAAGATCCCCCTTCTGTTTCCTCATTTGCCTTGTGAGCAGTAAATCTTTCTGGTCATGCTATTCTCACAAATGTTGTTAGAATGGGCCAAGTACAATGCTTCAGTTTCTTTTTGTAGTGCAGGGATTTAGCAGTCAAATATGGAAATACAGATGAAGGTTTTAAAATATATGGTAGTACTTATATAAAGATATGGAAACATCTGAAAAAAATGTTTATTTTTTTCTGTACATTATTCCAACTCAAATTAATTTATGTTTGCTGCTGGGAAAATAATATTGATCATAAAAATGAAATGCTGGTTGGAAATACTTAGGCTTCCGTAATAGAATATTTCTTTCAGGATGAAATATGAGAATTATGTACTTGATTTTGCTGCTGCTGAAGCCAGTGGCTGGATGCCCAATTTCCTTCAACTGGAGCAGGATTGAGTCTTCTCTTTTGCAGAAGGATATCTTAAACAGTCAGTAATTCTTAATCTCTGTGTTAAAGCACTTCCATTTACTAAATTTTTAGTTCTGTTTCAAGCCTGGAGCGATTTGGCTGAAATTGTATTTGATGTATTTTCTGGAAGTCTGTTTTCTGAGGCTGCTTCAGAGTGTGTTTCTGTATTCTCAAATAGGAAAGAGCGTATTTTTTACAGTCACATCTCTAGATGGTTTCCTTATATTGAAAACAAAAGAGGTATGTGTGACAAGATGCTGTTTCTATGAATGGAGCTTTCCCATGTCAAAGAAAGTGATGTTCCTTTAGTGCAATCAGGTGTGTTTGAGACAGATACATAAAAGGCCTAAAATTTTTGTAAAATGATATGAGCATTTGATGGATGATTTTATTTTTTTTTAATAAGAGACAATGTGTATCATCAGCATAGTTTGTGTTTCTTTGCTTGGCTGCTGAGCTCTGAGAATGTGTTAAAGGCATCTATTTAACTGTGACATAGAAAGTGAACCTGGAATCTTTCTGGAGGTTCACTACTAAAGCATAATAAATTGATCATTGGCCTCTTTTAAAAAATGTGATAACATAAAAAATGTTCGAAAACTTCAGAGGTTTATCATCTACTTAATTGTCCTCTTCAGTGTTTTACTGCAACCAAGTGGAAACACATTAATTTTTTGATAGAGAAGAGTTAGTCATCTCAGAAGAATTGCAGAAGTCAGACAATTACAAGTAGAAGATTATGTATCATCAGTTTCAGAATGATCATGAGGGATGAGAAGAGTGTATAAATACTGGATACTAGTGGTTTCCAAAATGTGAAGACTACCTCAGAAAAATGTGTGTGCTTGGGGCTTGATTTAGCACCTGATTGTGAAATAATTGTTTCTGCTAATTTTAAGTAATGGTTTTATGGTATATTCCAGGGCAGAATTTGAAACAAATTCAGATTGAAATTATAAGTGATAACAAAAAAATTATTGAGGAAGAGGTAAATAATTGCAAGGAGTATTATTCCATTAAATAAAATATGGGCAAAGTAAAGAACTCTTTGCTGGAACTTTACAGAGGTAAAATGCTGTTGCAATGAATGCTGTCTTACAGCCCTTCCTTCTAACCTCACTGCTTTGCCTTTCTTTCTTAAACTGTGCTCAAGCTCCAAAACAAATGTGGAA
The DNA here is from genome assembly GCA_013399455.1 of Anthoscopus minutus. Classification (NCBI taxonomy): domain Eukaryota; kingdom Metazoa; phylum Chordata; class Aves; order Passeriformes; family Paridae; genus Anthoscopus; species Anthoscopus minutus. The sequence goes on along the minus strand of VWYI01013723.1, from coordinate 17,765 downwards.
ACTATGGGTAGAACATCGCCCGTTTTCCAGATCATATCTTCTTCCTCAGGATCCACAGAGCATCCTAGGCAGACCATAAAACTGTGTAGAAGTGAACAGACCTGCTTCAAACAGGAAGCTGTTAGACCTATGACTCAGATCCCTAAAGACCTGACAGAAAAAATAATGGGAAGTTCTGTTTTTGCAGAATTCCTGTAAAAAGATCATTGTAAGCTCATGGAAATACTAGTATCTTATCTCTGTGCAAAAGTGACAGGAGTAGGGCTAAGGGAGTTACCAATATAAACCTTTTTCACAACTCTGCTTCTAGCAGACACCTGAGAGTTTGAAGAACAAAAAACCCCAAACCAATCCACCAAACAACAAAAATACCCCAAACAAAAAAACAAAAGGAGTTTAAGAGTTAGTGAGTTCTCTTGCTCTGCCATCTATTCTGCTTGTAACCAAAGGAAGTATCAATATCTGTGCTCTGCAATAGATATTAATCTTTCACTAAGGTTTTTTTTAGATGCTGTTCTCTTTTTCATAGAAACTAAACACCTTTGGCATGCATAGAGATCATAGACTGCAGGTGATAAGGTTGAAATTATTTTTTGTGTTTCTATTTAACTCTGAATAGTACTTAAGGCAGCTATTTCTGCATCAAATGATTAAGTCTCAACACAAAATTACTCTCTGTTCTCTCTGCCCAAAGCCCTGATGCCTTCCATTTCCTAATAATACCCAGGGTTTTAAATGTTATAAAGTTGACCTACTAGCTTGTGTTTCCAGAGATAAACATCTAAGACTTTTTCAAAGCTGTGGTTTCTTTACAGTGCCTCTGCTGTGCTGTGCAGGAAAGCATGATGAGAATTGAACATTTTTGATGTCTGTGATTTTCCTTCTTTGCCTGTTGAAGATTTAATACTGTTTGCCTGCTTGTTCTCCATCTGTCCAGTAAGAACATTTATGCCTTTCCTATAACAATGGGCTGAAGGCTACTCTGTTCAGAAAAATTTAGTGTGCTGCCCATTGGGATTAAAAATGGAAGTAATTTCAGAAATGAGGGGACGGAGTGTCATTTTTGTTGGCAAAGTATTATGAGGAGTGTGAGGCCCCATCTAATGTTAGAATTTTATCTTGTTTGTCATATCTCTCCTGATAAGTCAAAGTGAACTCAATAGCTTCTCTGAGTCACCAGAAAATAAAAGCTCATGGGATTAGCAGGCTTTCTTTCAATCAATGGACCTTGAAGTGATGCACATTTCTAAGCAGCACTGTTGTTCTTCTGTGTCCTCCTGTGCATGAGGAGCTGTAATTCGATAAGCATGATGAATGTGTCAGACTGCAGTGCCTGGCAGTCCTTTGGAAATTTAGTTGCTTAAATCTGTGAAAGAGCCACCTGTCTTCTCAACTTTGTAAGTGGAGCAAAAAGTAAAGCAGTATGATAAAGCTGTTTTGGGCATAGAACTTTCTCCATACACTCCAGCCTTGCACTATCCTCACGGTAAATGAAGACAAGCCCATCATGGCAGTGCTGCCTGGCTTTATAGATCTTAGCTACTCCAAAGCAGGATCAGTGAACAGATACTGCCTGTAACCCAGATAATCTGGCTACCTTAGTTACCGCTTCTCCTTTCAGCACGGTACTGTTTCAAATATCTATTCCCTTGAGATCTCCAAATGTCTCAATTTCATCTTCATCCTCATGCTGATGAAAACCAGAGTCCTGGTCTTGCCATATGAAATCAATACATGAAAGACATATGCAGTTGCCACCATTGGCCAATTACAAGCATCTTGGATGAGCTCTCAGGTGTAGTCTAAAGGAGGAAGTAAAAATGTGTTCACGGAACACATCAGGAGAGTTTGTCTCCTGGGTAAAGGTGTGGGAGGGGAAAGAGATCATCACTGGAGAAAGGAATAAACAAGATAATCTGTCCAGCAGATTATTTTAATTAGTGACTGAGGGCACTTAATAGGATAAGGGCGGAAAGAAGTACAGGGATGTGGCGTTGAAAGGTTTTATTTTCCTGGAGTGTGGGTCAGTGAAGCACTCCGCAAAGAATATGGAAGACTCTGAGCAAGAGGACTGGCTTGTGGGAAGGAGCAGCATAAAGACACAGGAAACAAAGCTGAAAGTTATTTCTTGGAAAAAGGGGGAGCAGAGGGATGGCTTGTAGAGGGAAACATTTTTAGCTAAGAAAAAAATGCCTATTATCTTTCACTGTATTTCTATTTATACAGCTGTAATATTTTCTAAGCCAGAACTGTATTTTCCTCTGTGTTTGGAAGGTTCCTTGCATGCCTTTGTATGTTAGAGAAAGCAGTAGATACAATACAAGTAGACTATTATTGCCTACAGAATAACAGTCTGTTTTTGAAGTAATGTGATTTTTTGTCTGTAAAGATTCTTCTACTAAAATCTAGGATTTTTGTACAGCTAAAAAGTTCTTGTGAGTTTTTTCTTAAGTTGACTAAATCTCCAGCAGTGGAAGAATATTTTTTTAGTTTATTATTTATTTATCCTTGCTTTAATGATGAATTTTTTTCTCTTACAGTTGGTGTTTGCAAGCAGGAGATGCTCCAGAAGAAGAATGCTGTTTTGGTGGATGGTGTCATTCTAAATGGCCCAATAATGGACTCAAAAGCAGGAGAGGAGTTTGTGGAAGAAGCCTGTAAGATTATAATGGAAGAAGTTGTCCAGAAAGCAGATGATGTAACAGAAAAGGTAAAGCCATAGAGAGTTGTTGAGATTTTGTAGTGAAGATGATGAACAATAAATCAATTTTTTATAAGCTGTATTTTATTGTACTCTAAGTAGCCTTAAAATTGCTTCTGATCTGTACTTGGCTTCAAAATGAAATACAGCCTTACAAATTCATAAAGAATGTTTTAGAAAACGTTCCAATAACATAATTAGCATACATATCTGCCAGAAATTGATGGTGGTTTTTTTATTTCAGAATACAAAGGTCATTTTCTTTGAGATCACAAATGGCTGTAGTGTTTTTCATGTTTGGTGTGGGGTTATTTGTTTGCTCCTCAGGGGCACTGGTGTTGGAGAAGGAAGAACATGGATGTGGTACCACTGTGAAAGGACAACATTATAAGGTTGCTGTGGGTTCTGCAGAACCTGCTTAAAAGGCTGTATGGGAAGAGGTCCTGCAAATAAACCATGCTTGCCTTTGGGCATGTGCTGCTTGCTCCCACCCTTTGGCAGAGGAGCATCTGAAAATGCTGTCATTACAAGTCCTTAGCTAAGGACTGCATTTGAGCTGCAGGCCTCTTTCTTTTCTGCTGTTCAGCACTTCCCACTCTAATGTTTATGGTTGGGTGTTGCCCAAGACATGATAAAACTAATATCCCCTGAGGCCAGTTTACTGGATGTATTTTCTTGAGGCACACTGCCTTGCCATGGGAAGTTTTATGAGAACAGTGCTAAACGGGGTGATTACTTTGTACCTCTCTAACCTCTTGCTCCTGGCTAAGCTGTTCACTGATGGTGTCTGCCCTGCTCCTCATCACTAGGTCTGTGAATGGCAAGCCCCTGAAAAGCTTAAGCAGATTCTTGACCTGGAAATGAGGGACACCGGAGAATGTCATCAGAAGATCCTGCAGCTCTGCCGTGATGTTATAAAATACAGCGTCAAAACCAGTAGGAATGGGATTTTAAGCACAGCTTCTCTGCATGCTAACTTAGATGAGATTACAAAGCTCTGTCACCTTTTGTTTGTTTCCCTCCTGCCTATACAAGTGTGCAAACAGTTGTTTGACTGCATTCTGGTCACCACAGGTTTGACTAAAATATGTAAGAATGGCAAACTAATCAAAAACTAATTAATCTAATGCCATTTGCATTAGTAGTAGATTCTGTCATTTTGAAGTGTTGGGAAAGTCACCTAGACAAATGATATAGCAGTCTAGCAAAATAGGCAGGAGAAGGACATTTTTGTGTGATTTCCTGCTGTCTGAATGATGAGATTTGGAGTCACCATCATTGTCCTCATATGTTCTTAGTGGTGATTACCCTCCATTTATTATTGTTCTATTTGAGCAATAGTCTTGTAGGCTGTTAATTTGCTGACAGGCAGTAATTTCTGTTCCAGACACCATGAGAAGAGAGCCTGCAGTGTTTCAGAGACAGTATGCCACAGCTCTGCAGAATTAGCTCTCTATAGCTAACCTTTCTGTAGCATGTGCAGGGTAATTCAATCTTGGTGAAAAGGGATGAACAGCATCTGTTCAGGAAACAGCACTGTGAATCAGTAGCTCAGGATTTCAGATGTTGTATGGCTTAGGCTGTATTTTGGTAAGTAAGACATTAGTTGTGCATTTCTGGGCTACATTTCCTGCTATAGTCACTGTTGCTGCAGAGTAAAATTGTAAAATAATTTTGAGAGGGATCTTATGCTTTTGAAAACCACAAAGAGTAGGATACTCTTATACTATACTATGATATGACTGTATTACTGATCTGCAGAGGTAGTGTATTAATAATATGCAGATATAATTACTGAGTTAGTCGAAGATATTCTGTTTATCTTTTGCAAATTGCCTTTAGAGTATAATTTGTTGCAGTGTGTCACCTTAGAAAGGATGTCATATATAAAAATATGCTGTGCAAGTAGTCTTTGAATATAGACTTTTATTGAAGTCCCACATAATATAAATTAAGGCATACTATTTTCCTGGTTTTGCATGTAAAAATGCTGTGCTGTGGATTAAAATTTAGCTGGTGATCCCACTGTTGAACTGAGTTGTTTTTATAGGCGACAATAGTATAGAATTTTGTCAAAATTATTTATATCTCAGTGTTTCAAGGCAGATAAACAAATTCTTTTAAGTTCTTATTCATACTAAGTATTCAGCAAATTTTTCCAAGTTGTTAGACTGCTTATCTCTCTGTGTTGAGACTTTGGTGTGGAAAAGAAATCACAGCTGCTTGGGATCAGCAGGTTCTATATTCTACTGCTTAGCAAAATTTGGCTGAGCATCGACTGTGGCCTCTCAAAACCCCTGTTTAAAGGCATTACATATACTCAATTGTCAATCCCTTTTATTTTCTGATTTATAAAACTTGTGAACAACTCACATTTGTTTCTGTGCACCACTTGCATTTCTCAAGACATGTTTTGAGGTTTGCAAATGCTTTCCAAAGGAATATGTAACTTTATGAAAGGACAGAAAATTCAGAGAATACTGTGAGAATGGAGTCAGTTGTGGTTTGAAATGATCAGCATTCAACTGAGAAGGGAGTGTGATGTTTCCTCTTCTCTGGTATATCCTGTCACTTGCTTTTCATCTATATTTTCAGATCACCCGAGATTTTTCAATCAGCTGTATGCTGGAATAGATTATTACTCATTAGTGGCTCGTTTCATTACAGAAGCACTCAACCCTAGTGTGTAAGTGTGGTTCTTTGTCCTCTTGATGATGAATTAACATGTTTTTTTGAATAACAGCTTTTTTTGCTTCCTTGCTTCTGATTTCTGTTTTCAGCATTACAGAAGAGGTAGGAATTGTGCAAGGCATTGGGAGAGAAAACAGGCTGATTCTGACTGCCTGAATATGGGGTTTAAGAGGACAGATTTTTTTTTCAGTGCTATTAAACCTAGACTTTTACCTTACTTAGTACATAAAAACGAAGTAATCAGACTGAACTTGGCTGTCCATTCCTTAGGGGCACTTGGCACAGAATTTAATGCAAATGGTCACCTGTCTGCTGTTTCCTTGCAAATGTAAAGCTGACATTTAAGCATGTGACCTACATTAAGAGCAAACTCTGGTGTATTACTTTGAAAGTGTCAATGAGATGCTTCCAGAAACTAAGCAACTGCTCTGCTGCATCAGGTCCATAATGTTTTTAGTTTAGATTCCTACTGCTGGTGGTGATCAGCTACTGATAGATAGAGAAAAGTGCAAGAAGCCTTTATCTAGATTTAGCAATGCTTTGGGCCATGGGTTCTGTAGTTTTAGTACCACTTATGTTTTTGTTTTACTTTAGGTACACATATGAAGTATCCCCTGTGTTTCTGTTGGTGGAAGAAGCAGTCATCAAGAAAATGATTGAATTCATAGGCTGGGAAGAAGGAGATGGTATATTTAATCCAGGTAGGAACAGTTCAGACCTCAAGTTGAGTCTATAATTATAAACTGTCTAATACCATTAATTCTATGAACATTGGAGTCAAGTAGAATATTTGAAAATGCATGCAAAAGTGTAGTGATACACAAAACTATTTAATCTAGGCTTATGTGTTTCTAGTAATAATTCAGCAATCCTAACCAGTGAGTGAATGAAAACACTTCTAAATTAAATATAATTATACGAAAGTATTTGAAATTACTTATTTGTAGCTGATGCCCTTCCTGACCTTATTAACAATACCAACAGCCTCATTGGAAGGAGTCAATTTAGCTGACAGACAGGGAGCTGATTTATGTGCTAGATGCCAACCCACGGTGCCTGAGGGCATAGATCTGTGTATCCTGCCTATGAACTGTGGGAGCAAGAGTTTACATGATCTAAATTCCTTTGAATTTTTATAATTTTATTAAACATTATGGTAAGGCAGGCCAAACAGATAATTCTTAAGCTGCTTGATAAACCATATTTTTCAAATGTTCTGTAAGGCAGTGTTTCAGTCCACTGCACTGAAATAATGAAGCATAATGATGATATTTCACAGATTATTCAGGTAACAAATAATTGGGCTAGATGTGAAGCTTTTATATCTGTTTTGGGGGATGAGAAGAGAAATGAGTACATGAGTTTAAACTCCCCCTCCCAAACTGAAAGAAAGTCAATAATTCTAGCCTACACATGAGTAGTAGAAAAATAAATAAGGTAAAAATCCTAATTTTTTAATATATTACTAATATGGATCTTTTCATATAAAATTTGACATGTATTTTTGGTAGAAGCCTTACTTTTACAGAAGAATTTCTGGCTTAAAACTTCGTGATCTACTGAGAGAAGATAAATTAATTGTCCTTATTTTGGTTCCAGTTTTATTGTTTTATTTTATTATTATTTAGTAATTATTTTATTATTATTAATTGTCCTTATTTTGGTTCCAGTAAGGGTTTTTATTACTGCTTTGGTTTTGTCCTTCTAGGTGAATAAAACCTGTCCTGAGTGAATAAAACTTGTCCAGATCTTGCCTTGCAGATTTTTCAATTCCCTCTCACTGTGTTTGTTTTTGGGGTTTTCTTTTCCAAAGACGTTTTTGTCCCATGCTCCTCTGAGGCCTGGTTTCCCAAGGGATCTCCAAGGCTCTGAGCTTGGTGCAGGCAGCTGGTTTTGCTCAGCTGCAGTGTAGAAGGTGCTGCAGCAGGGTGTTCTCTTTTGGGGAGGGACTGCTTGGGCGTGCCTCTTACTCCTCAGGAAATATCCCCAAAGAGCATCCAACCAGGCCCTGTTTCCATGCCTGCTGCAGAGCCCAAGGTTCATTTTATGAATGTAGCCTTCAGGGGAGGAAATAAACTGTGATAGGTGCATCACTAGGATGCCTAGTGGGGATGATATGGGGTTTATTTTTCTCTTGAATAGGTCAAGCACTCAGCTGCAGGAAAGGTACTCATACTGTGGCTAATACAATATTTGAATGTCTCTTTCTGCAGGTGGCTCTGTTTCTAATATGTATGCTATGAACTTAGCAAGGTACAAATTTTGCCCAGACATAAAGGAGAAAGGACTTTCGGGTCTGCCAAGACTAGTTCTGTTCGCTTCTGAAGAGGTAAAATGAAAACAAAGAAAAGCTTTATGAACTTTTATTTATTTTTTTTTTATTTTTTCAGTAGCTGCAAAATTATATCATTTGCATATCTGATGGGGCATTGGTACAATAATTCTGACATCAGTGTATGATGTGGAATATTGGAGCTAAGTGGAGAAGTCTGGTGATAAATTTCCCTGCAGAAATGTACTTGCTTTCAGAAAACAATCACAGATGTTCCTGCTTTGAAAACTGCTGATAAAAGTATAGGTTGTGCATGGGGCAGACCTGAAGCAGAATGCATGTGCTGTATTGTGGAGGTCTGCAGCATTTGATTTCCCACAGCATAAAGTCTAGCAGGAACTGTAGGTAGGTTTTGGATGTCAAAGGTTTTTTTCTGCATGTTTAATTTGTACAAAATTGAGTACTTGTGGACCTCTGAGATGGCTCTCTGCAGCTCTCATTTTGCCCTGTGTCTGAATACAGATTGGTTGTGGTACAGAGTCAAACCCACCATATGCCTCTCAGAAAAGAAATGCTGGACCTTTAGACATTTTTTTCTTTAAATAATTGAAAATATGTAGTTAGTTGTTAAAGTTTTTTTAATAATATCAGTCCAAAATGCCTGTATGAGATTGAGCTACATCCAAACATTTATTCTGAAGGTAGTTTTTGGAGGCTTTTTTCTTTCTTGTCCCTTCAGTTTTAAGAGTTTATCATTAGAGTAGTGCAGAGTTGTTATTCATTCTGACTCTACTATATAAAGGCCCCTGTGGAAGCCTGCACAGAACCTTGTTGTATTAGAAAATACAGACTTACTAGAATAATTTTAGCTCAGATGTTTATGCTCCAAACAGTTTGCAGTGTAGATAAAAGAGAGGCTTATTTTGAAGAAGCCTGAGGCATGAAGGCATTGTGTAAGTTTTCCAACACATGTCTTTTGGAACTGAGCCCACATGTCCTAAATAAAGGCGGTTTGTTTGTTTTTTTCCTCAACAAATTTTTTTTCCTATAAAGTTTGTGTATGAAATGCCAATTCATACTTAGTCTTACATCTATCTTCAAAATAGTTAAGGAGGAAAAAATGAGTTTGAAGCAAGTTCCATAAATGCTTTTGAAGAGTACCCATGAAACTTTTATCATGAAGTAACATTTTATTTCATTGCATGGTTTAACTGCAACATATTTTCTTACTCTGAAATAAGAAAACATTTAATTTCATGTCAAAAGAAATTTTAATTGGCTACCAGAATAAGTTTATTGTTATGTCTTTGCTCACCATGAAGACCAAAACGATAAAACATAGAGCTGACCAGGAAAAAATAAATTGGTAAATTATTTGTAAGGCCATGCTTTTGATCTCTAATACTTAGTTTGCTTCTTAATCGTATGTAGTCTTTAGTGCTCAATCATTTACTTTAAAACTGATGCTTTTAATAGTTAGATAATCACTAGTGTCTATTCAGTCTTATGAGGGAGGAAACGGGCATATTCATTTATACTTATTTTAGATCCACCTCTACTGTCCAAGCTACATGACCTTCTGGAAACTTTTGTTCAGATATGCCATATTCAGAATATATGCAATCAGTAGTCCACACTTGAGACAAATTCAGAAGTGCTGGTGTCATACAATCTTAGTTTTTTTATTATTATTTTTGAGTCTTAGTTTACATTTTGCACCTTTGAATCCCAGAACCGAGGAATCATTTAGGTTGGGCAAGACCTCTGAGATCATCAGGTTCAACCTTTGATTACCACCTTGTCAACAAGACCACGGCACTAAATGCCTCATCTGGTTGTTTCTTGAACACCTCCAGGGGTGGAGCTCCCCCACCTCCCTGGGCAAATTTCCAATGCTTAACCTTTTCTGTGGCAAAATTGTTTTTGTCCAACTTGAACCTCCCCTGGCACAGCTTGAGGCTATGTCCTCTTACCCTGTCAGTGGCTGCCTGGGAGAAGAGCCTGACTTGTACCTGGCTACAGCCTCCTTTCCTGTAGTTGTAGAGAGCAATAAGGTCGGATCCCTTTGGGCCTCCTTTTCTCTGGGCTGAACACCTCCAGCTCCCTCACCCACTCTTCACAGGGTCTCACTGTCTCGATCCTTCACCAGCTCTGTTGCTCTTCTCTGGATCCACTTCAGTCCCTCGATGTCTTTCTTGCAGTGAGGAGCCCAAAACTGAACCCAGGATTTGAGGTGTGGCCTCACCAGTGCTGAGCACAGGGGGACAATCCCTGCCATGCTCCTGCTAGCCATACTATTGCTGATACAGGCCAGGATGCCATTGGCCTTCTTGGCCACCTGGGCACATGCTGGCTCTTGTTCAGCTGCTGTGGACCAGCACCCCCAGATCCTTTCCCACTGGGCCACTTTCAAGCAAGTCTTCCCCACACCTGTAATGCTGCCTGGGGTAGTTGTGATCCAGCTGCAGGACTGGGCACTTTGACTTGTTGAATGTCATACCTTTGGCCTTGCACATCAGTCTAGCCTGTCCAGATTCCTCTGCAAATCCTTCCTACCCTGCAGCAGATCAATCTCCCACCGAGCTTTGTGTTGTCTGTGGGCTTCCTGAGGTGTACTGTATGCCCTCATCCAAACATCCTTTGTTTTTGTTGGTTTTGTTTTAACTGAAGATTTACCTGGAGAAGCAAATTGTCAACCCCCCCAGAAAAACAAACAAATAAAAAGTAAAACAAAACTTGGAGAAGCCTTACAGCCTGGGTTTATCTTCATCATGAATCAGGCAAGAGCATTGGCATGGAGAAGCCACAAGGCTGTAATGAACTGTGTATTGATAAGGAGCCAAAAGACGTGACTATTCAAGGCCCTTGTGCCATTTTAGGGCTTGGCTATGGTACTGTGCTGAAATAAAATTATTTTTACCTTAATTTGCTAAGTTTTTAAGTTTCAATTTGGCACTTGTCAGGTTGAAAGAGTTTCCCTGCTGCGAAGCAAGAGAATGCACAGACTTTCAATCACTTGTGTGATCTGAAGCTATGTATTTTTCGTATGTTCTTGAATAGCATAAAGTTGTATATTTAATGCATGGCCCACCCAAGGACCTCAAGTATTCTATTTGGCCTTCAGGAATAAAAAGGCTCCTTGTTCCTGCAAGTAAATGCTGAGGTATTTAAAATTGGTGATACACAGTGAATGCTGTTTATGCAGCGACTCTGTAGTACTTTTGCTGGACCATTACAGAATGATTCCTCTTGAGACAGTAGCAGCAGAAGAGTAATTTTTATAACTCACTTTCTGGAGGCATGATTTGTGGCTCTGTAGGAGATAAATATAGTTCTGGTTATAGATATCAGCCTACCTTTTTATTCCCTTCTGCTATTTGAGTCCCATCTAAAATTTATTCTGGCCCAAGTGTGTGTTACATTGATCTGAAAGGTAGAAATCTGATAAGTTTGAGTTAAGTAAGGGTAGAAGAGGATGTGTAAATGGTTGAAATGTACATGCTGATATGAGCAGTTTTTTAAGATTAAATGAAGCTAAATTCGTCCCCAGTGCAACTTGATCATGAAGGTAATAAAGTGAGAGAACACAACATTAACTTATCATGTTGTCCCCTGTTGAAATTACAGCAGACAAAAATGGCTAATAGAACGATCTCATAATAATGTAATTGCTTTATGTAATCATGTTTCTAGGAAACCTTTTAAAATCAAGAAAATACAAATTTATCTTCTGTTTTAATGAGCACAGGTAAAAAGTACTTTGTCTTTGGTAAAAAGATTAGGAAATGAAAACTACATCTAGATGTAGGTAAAATACTCCAGTAGCACATCTTAAATGCACCAATGTTCCAATTTGATCTTGTGCTCAAAGATGGTAAATTTTTACTACAAATGGCTAAAGATTTAATAATTTGTCCAAACAAACTAAACTCTGAAACACAGGGCAAGGGTAATCTGAACTCACAGTATTTAAAATAATACTTTTAATCTGGATGTTTCTTTCTCCTTTTTTGGAAAGTGAACTATGAAAATTGAATTAGTTGGCACTCTTGTGACTGTAGCTGTTGAATGTTCTTTGGTATATTTTTTCTTAAAATGATGCAATTCAATTTAGCATAATGACTTCTAGTAATGAAGGTGGGGAAAGAAATTCATAAATATTTTCAATCAATATAACTGAAAGACCTCTTTTTTCATCAAAGGAAGCATATTCTAAGTGTATGTAGTAGTATGAGTCTTGTTCTTTTCTGTCTTACTGAAGGACAGAATTTTCCAGGAAGTACTTCTAGAGAAAAATAATCTATCTTGCAGCCTGTTTGTTTTTGCATTCCCTCTGTTCTTCTCTTTTTCTCTGCTTTTTGGTATAATCTCTCAGGTACTCAAGCCTCTTTTATCTGTCTTCCAGTCTCTCATACCATTGTTTATAATAAAACACACAATTTATTGATGTCTGCTTACTAGTATACTGGATTTGCAGGTCTGCTGCTTACTCAGTTTGGAGCAATCTAATTATTGTTCATGATTCATACCTTTCATTTGAAATTAATGGCTAGAAATCAGTGATGGAGGCAACTTCTATTGTAAGTGATTCACTAGTCAGTCAAAAACATCTCCAAACTTCTGCTGAACAACACACAGCCACTTACAATCATTATTACCTTTATTGATGTAATTTGATGTAATGTAAGGCTAATTATCTACCTATGTATGTTATTATTCTTGTAACAGTCTAAATGACTGAGTCCTTGCAGATGTGTCATGTTACAAATTAAGCTTTCTTTAAACTACTCAGTAGCATCAGGTAGTGTCTTTGTATGCCTTTGTTTAAAAAAAAGTGGGTGATGGTGGGGGAAACCTCTTTGTCAAAAAGAAAAAGAGCCCTCTGAGATCATCCATCTCATCAAAATAAGTGTGACAGGATTTAATACCCTTAATATATTCGTGCCCACACATTAAAATGTTGTACATTTTTCATAATTATGTTCTGCAGTAACTGCATTTTTGTGAACTCTCAGGAAGAAAATTGAATTAATTAACCACCTGGCTTCACCTCCTGTATGAAAAGTAACAATTCTAGACATCTTTACATTTGCTGGAGTATGCGTTATTTTAACTCTTCAGTAATAATGTGTAAAACAGACAACTTTTGTTTTGTGAGAAGTGACATGAGCAGTGATAATCCAAGTGTTGGATGGTCTTGGTTCTGAGAAAAGCTGTCTAGTCCTATGGAATGTAGTGTACTCTCAGAAGTGACTCCGCTGCTATAAGTGAGTAGTTTTGACATCTAAATATCTTTGGGTCAAGAAGGTTACTGCATCTTGAATTCCCAAGCTAGTCCTGAAGATAAATTAAGCACAGATCACCGTACTCTTGTTCTGGAATATTCTTGTGCTGGAATAACAGTATCCACAGTAGAGCAGATCCTTTTAAAAGTGAATGTTGGAAATATGGTTAGATAAACTATTAATATTTGTTGAAAAGAAAAAGGTCTGTAAAAAGTATATAGTTGTCTGTGGGCTTGAATAGCATTCTCACCTTAGTCATTTTACCACATTCTGATTAAATAAACACCCATTTCAAAATCCTCTTTTACACTCACTCCACAAGCTTCATAGAGTGATGTCCTTTATTCAGTGGAAAGTGTGATGTGGGCTGCGCATGCCTGTGTACTCATTCAGATATGTCTCTGTGATAAGCCCTAGATAAAATTCTTTGCTAAAATAGTAACTTCATTTCCTGAAAAATGCAGACTGGTCCACACTGGCACCTTTTGCAAAATCTGCAGTAAAGTCTGAAGATGTACTGAGACCTGTCTAAGGTCTGCTTGCTTTCATGGTAGTTTCTAAGGTTCACGTTCATGTGGACTATCTCCACACCACCATGATTTCCAATCTTTTTGCAGAGATAGGACTTTGAAAGCCTTGCAAATCCCCATTTTACCACATCTGAAGCTTTGGTAGGTCTTGGGACTTGAGCTCCTCGGTCCTGTGAACATGGGTTGCTGAATTAGGCCACAGGTCAGTTTAGCTGAATATCCTGTCTCTGGAGTATCTTGTCTCTGGCAGTGGCCACCAGCTGAGGATTAGAGAAAGCAGAGAATTGTTACAAGCATAAATTAGAGCTTTATACAAAGCTCATGTATGTACAAATATGCATACTAACTAAAGGTCCAGTTTCCAAGGAGTGGTGCTTTTGGACTTTCAGACCTAATTAATTGCTTCCAGGCTGTTGAGCTGAACAGCCTTTAGACCCTTTTCCTCATGCATTTCCTAACTCTTACTCTTTGATACTTTAGATGCAGTTCTATGAAAACATTTTGAAACAATAATTCTTCCCTGATGGTGCTTCAAAGCTTCTACTTTTCATTCTAATGCTGAACCAGCTCTAAGAAAAAATGTATGAAATGGAGCTTCTAATTTTTTTTTTCTTAAGCTTGCATTTCAAACGTGGTGCACAACATTTTTTTGTCTTATTTTTCCCAGTTTTCTGTGTGTGTTAAGTACAAGATGGGCTTTGTGATATGTACCTTATCAGTTCGCTTTTTGTGTTAGAATATGCTGTTGTCATGGCTGTTAGGTGCTGTTGTACTTGTCACTGCTCCCTATGGTCAGGAATTTATTTCTCTTGTTTAATTGTGTGTGTACTTTTTTTTGTGCCTCTCTCACTGACAGTGCCATTACTCCATGAAGAAGGCAGCCTCCTTCCTGGGTATTGGTACAGAGAATGTGTACTTTATCAAAACAGATGAAAGGTAAGAAAGAAAAAGCCATGACTCTGATCTGTGAGCCTTTTTAAAATGCAGTAGTGCTGTACATAACTAACCTATTTGAATGTAACTGAAAAAGTTTTAAATCTGTGTCCCTTAGAGGTAAGATGATACCTGAGGAACTGGAGAAACAAGTCCAGCGGGCCAGGAAAGAGGTGAGAGGGGGAGAGAGTGTGAAGGAGAGAGGAATGTATGCAGACTGTGTGCTTCTGTCTGAGTGAAAGGAAGGAGAACTAAGAGTAACCAAAATCTTAAAAATAGGGCAGTTAATGTAACAGTGTCTTTCTTACAAGTGCAATCTACCACAAACTTGTGGAACAAGCCAAGGCTTATGGGTTCTACACTCTCAGAAGGGAGGAAAATTCCACAGGGTGTTTACTGCTAATGAAAGTCCTGAGTACAATGCTGCTCTGAAGTACTTAGCACATTTCTTATAGGATTTCTTTTACCCTTGATCCTTTTTTTAAATGGGTGCAGTATGTTTTCCTAAAGCGGTTTTTCGTTAATTACAGCAGCTCTTGCTCTCTTGCCTCTGCAGTGGGCAAGAACTGTAACATGTGGCTTAGTCTCTGAAACTATCTTACAAGCTTCAATTGCTAAATTCCATCCTTTCTGTTAATCTAGTGAGTGTGCAGAGGTGTGCCTCTTTTCCCCTAGGGACTTTGCAAAGTAGAAAGTCAAAGGCAAGAATTTGGAAAGGCACTGATGTATGTATTTAGACAACATTAACACACATTCCCACAATCTGTAAGGCAGCCCTTACCTATAGTCAACATAATTTATTTCAGAGAGCTTGAAGGACTGAATGTGACTTCCAAGAGGATCATCTTTTGCCTCAGTTAGCTCGCCCTACTTCTCACTTCCAGTTTGTGCATCAGAGCAGTAGAATTCAGAGCTAAGCCCTTAGTCCATGGTGAGTGAATACAAAGAAACTAGTGCAATGTCCATGTCATGAATGATACCTTCCATGGAATCCTATCTTGGGAAATCTACCTTTGTGGCTGGTAGAAAAGCCACAAGAGGCAGTCCTGTCCTGTCCTGTGCTGGCATGGCCACAACAGCTTTCAGTAAGTTCTGATTTGGATACATTTTCTACCAAACAAACCTCTCTTATTTGAGTTTCATGCTGGATGGCATAGCTGTTGATACATGGGAGCCCTAGTGACCTAGCAAACTCTCTTTCTTGCCTCTTTCTGTACTTTCCATTTTCTGAGGAAGACTACCTGTACTTTACTCATTTGAGCAAGCTGTGGGGAAAAAAAGGACTGAAATAAAATAAATCAAGAGGAAGCAGGCTTGCAGGAGAATCAACTCCTTGCTTTTGCAAAAACAGTGTTCTTGTTTGTTCTGGTAACAATATGTGTAATGGTCATTTGAAGGAAATCTTCTGGCATTTATGATTTTTTAAAAAAGATCAACCCCAGTATGGTACTCCACAATTTAAAAACAAATGTTCTATATTAAAGTGCTCTGCTTGCAGGAAAACATGATTTCACTTGCATTTTAAAGGAAGTTACAGGTGTATTGGAAAGTTTTCATTTCATCAGAGCTTCAGTGTATCTCATTGACAAAGTGCTACTTTACAACTTTTACAGGACACTTCAGCGAATTACAGTAAATATTCTAATGGCTCTTAGACAACAGAGGATGTATTTGCTAGTGATTGAAGCACAAAATGGTCACTAAATATGAATGGCAAGAGTCTTCTCTTTTTAGAGAATTTAAGCAGGAAGATTAGTTTAACTCTATGGTCAAGAGTAATAAAAATTTAATTCCCTTCTTTGGTGGAAAAGTATAATGGTAGTAATTATTGGCATTTGTATAGATCTGAGACTTGTCCCTGTATTCAGTTGTGGTACAAATTGACTGCTTGAGAACCTTTGACTTTGATGTAACTATGGGAGAAAATTGCTAGGAACACTAACAGAAAATAGAGGCATTTGATACATCTTTGCCTCACTTGCAAGTGTTCTGTAAAGCTTCAGGCTGATTTGTAGTTTGATTAACTATCTTGGTAGCTTGTACTCAGAATAAATGACAAAGAAGAGAATTAAAGACTGGTAAGTCTTTGTGAATATATGGGGTTAATTTAAGTTCATTCCAATGTTACTTTTCACTGTAACCATTTGTAAATTCACTTTAGCCATTTGTAAAGAAAATCTAAAATACACATAAATCATAATTATGTACCATTCTAAGAGTCCTCTATGCTGTAAAGAAGTATAAATCTGTCAGAGTGTAAATGTGAATTAAGCCTGTCTGTCTCTGTAGATACTTAAAGTAGCAACACATTTTGGGGAAAAAAAAAAGGAAAAAAGGAGAGAGAGAGTGCTCAGATTTCAGCTAGGTGAAGATAAATGGAAGACTTGTGTGGTTTGATTTTTCAGCTGTTGTCTGATTTCACTAAAGCTCCATTGAATTACCTCTGCAGACACACTTATATCTTCTGAGAGATCTAATTCACTGCAAATGAACTTCAGTGATCCCACCTTGTACAATTTAATGACAACTTTAGTGCCTCTTCAGTAACTGCATTGTCATTCTGTAGGCCAGTTGCTGAACCATGCAGAGCAGTTCTTCCAGTGCAAGTGAGACTACACAGTCATTGCCCCAGCCAATACCCTCTATTTCATGGACTTGTTACAGACTCCACCAATTCTTTCCATTGTTGCAGTTTCTGCTCCTAAGTAGACCCTACACATAGATCTGCAAGGGTATGTGAGCTAGTCTGCTGTTAGCTGAAGGGAAGCTAGGTGGATGGCTAGCCAGGAAAGGTGGATGGCTGTCTGTGGCTGGCTGAGACTGCAACCTGACAAAAGTTTTCCTTACCCCACCTGACTGACCTCAACAGCATCTGAGATTTCCTCTCCTAACATTCAGTTGCTGTCTACGGCCCTTCTTCTTTCCTAGAGAGGAGTGGGAGTGAGGGACTAGCCCTGAGCTGTAGGTCAGGCATGGGATCAGGCAGTGTTGACTGTCCCTGTCAGGTATGTGCCAATGTGGCTGAAGGCAAATCATGTTCCCTAGCTGACGCTTCCCCTTCACCAGCCAGAGAGCAGGGCTGTTGGCACAGTGCAGGTGGAAACCCTAAAGGGATGAGCCCTTTCCTTGCACGTGTAGTCTGCTGGCAGAGCTAATAGCTTTGTTTTATCAGTCAGAATGACAGCAAATATGGTAGTGAAATGTGAAAGACTGATAATTGAAAATCAGTGTGTAAAAAGAGATGTCATATATCTGGTATGTTTTGATTTTGACAAAACTAGCATCTGTCAAAACAGCCTGAAGCTTCAGAAGTCTGCCCTGGGATGGTGTTAACTAGAAATGGAAAACGCTTT
>VWYI01013722.1:48076-68755 GCA_013399455.1 Anthoscopus minutus | reverse complement strand
CCTCGAGCCCAAATTTATTGGATTTTATCTTTAATCTGGCAGCCGTGAGCCCAAATTTCTTGGATTTTATCCTCAATCTGGCAGCCTTGAGCCCAAATTTCTTGGATTTTATCTTTAATCTGGCAGCCTCGATCCCAAATTTCTTGGATTTTAATCCTCAGCCCAGCAAAGTTTTTGGGGATCCCCACTTTTGTTCCATTTTCGCAGTGGATTGTGCCAGGAAAACTATGGCTCCTGCCCTGGGACTCAGTCCCAGCCACCCCGGGGGGTATCTCGCACTCCTTTTGTCTTTTGCTTTGCCTTGTCGCTGCCCGTATTTCTCGTGAAATAACAGAACTGCAGCACTCAGGCTCTACACTCACTTCACAGGTCCAGAGTAGCTGGCCCACGTCTCACTCACACATCTCACAACCCCCCTTACTGCTCCCCGAAAGAATACTCACAATCCTTTTTCTTCTTTGGGTCTTTGTGCACAAGAATTATGGAGCTAAATACCGGGGTTGAGGGAGCCTTTTCCCTTTTTCTTTGCTTTATCGCCTTCTTTTTGTGTCCAGGGTGTCGGACCTGCTACCGCTGGCCCACACTAGGAGAAACAGAGCAAGGCCGCTGAAATGCAGTGGGGGTGCCCCCCTTCTTTGGGTCTCCCGAGGGTCTAGGAGGCAAGGTGTTTATCCTGGATGAGTGCCCATTTGTGATAAAAATCAACTTCTATTCGTTTTGATATAATAAAAGGGGTTTAATGAAAAAAGGACAATTAAGAGACAGTGATAAAGCAAAGGGTTAAGACAGCTGCGTGCCTTGACATTCAGCCAAGAACACACTTTACTAACAAAGAACCATTCCTTAAAAGCACCAGCCTGTTGCATATTTATAGCTTTATGCATTCTTTTAAGTTTATGTAGCTTTAACCCCTCCACTGCCCCACAGATAAATCTTTCCTCGGCCTCCAGTGTGTTTTCAGCCCCTGATAACAGAGGCCCAGTAAATCTCTTCTTTGGGGCTCTGATTGCTGTTATCTTCATCTGGTAAGACAGTTTTGGAATGTCAGGGAGCCTTTTGATTATCTTTTCAATCTCTGGGTTGCATATACAAAAATCGTCCTTATTTCAATACTTTACTATGACCTAACATAAATGTATATAAGTATCACACTGCTACTTAGTTTTGTTATAGAAATAAAAGAAATTGTTAGTACAGCCAGGTTTGTCATCATTATATATATAGCATTCAATTTAATACTTGCAAAAAGCCAGTAATATAATGCATACTTATAGCAGTCCTTGTGTCCTGTCATACCTCAACCTATTTAGACACTATTTTATAGCGACTACATAACCATGAGCTGCACTTCTCAAGTAGGATCCTCCTGTCTCTTGATATTACAGCGTTTGCTTTGGTTTTGTGAGACTAAGCATTCAGATCTGTGTGCTGAGCTGTATGTCCCCAGGTTTCAAGCTTAATGCGAAATACTAGACGGCTACCAGGATCAGGTTGGAAAAGACCTCTGAGGTCACCTATTCCAACCCGTGATTCAGCACCATGAGAACTAGACCACGGCACTGAGTCCTACGTCCAGCCTCTTTTTTAACACCTCCAGGGGTGGTGACTCCACCATCTCCCCAGGTAGCACATTCCAGTGTCGAATCACCCTTTTTGTAGAGGGATTCCTCCAGCTGTCCACCCTGAACCTCCCCTGGCACAGTCTGAGGTTGTGTCCTGTTATCCTGGCACTGTTTGCTGGGGAGAAGAGGCCAGTCCCCCTCTGGCTACAGCCTCCTCTCGGGAGTTGGAGAGCAGGAAGGTCTCCCCTGAGCCTCCTCCAGCCTAAACGCTCCCACCTTCCGCTACGCTACACGGTCGAGAAACATTTTTATATCCACATATTTACAAATTATTAGGTCTGTGTAGTGTTTTACACAGATTTCCGGTGTTTTCAGCCCGGGCCGGGGCTACGCTGGACCGGCCTGTGAGACCTGTCCCGTGGAGGGGCGCGCGGGCGCTGCGTCATAGCCGCGCGCCGGCGGCCAAGGAGGCCCCGCGCGAGGGGCGGGCTGTGGGCGGTGACGCCGCCGCGTCTGAGCGGGGAAACGAAAGCGGTAGCGGCGGCCTCGCATCCTCTCCTCCCCTCGCCCTGGGAGACTGAGCCCTTCGGAGCCGGCCGCGGCCACCAGGCTTTCGCCGTGAGTGCTGCCTGTTCCAGTACAGGGCTGTCCGCCGACCCCGGTCGTGTGTGGGTCAGCGCGGGACGCGGCCGCCGGCGGCTCCCGCCGTCTCCCCGCTGCCCGCCCTCCGCCTGCTGAGGGGTCTCGGCTCGGGCTCTGAGACCGAGGGCTGTGCGGCCGGCAGATGCGACGGAGCTGAGAGGACGAGAAGGGCAGCGAAGCTGGTCAAGGGTCTCTGGAGGATAAGTCCTGTAAGGATCGGCTAAGGGTGCTGGGGGTGTTTAGCCTGGAGAGGATGAGGTTCAGAGGAGACCTTATCGCTCTCTACAACCACCTGAAACGAGGGTGTAGCCAGGAGGGGATCGGCCTCTTCTCCCAGGCGACCAGGACAAGAGGACACAGCCTCAGGCTGCGCCCGGGGAGGTGTAGGCTGGACATACGGAGGAATTTCTCCACAGAAGTGGTAATTAGACATTGGAATGGACAGCCTAGGGGAGTGGTGGACTCACCATCTCTGGAGGTGTTCAAGAAAAAACTGGACATGGCACTCAGTGCCACAGTCTAGTGCCCGTGGTGGTGTTCAGTCATGGGCTGAACTTGATGATCTCAGAGGTCTTTTCCAACTTGTGATTGGAATGATTTTGTGAGAGGCCGGTGGTGCGGTGCAGGGGGTCTGTGGGAATGTGGAGGGTTCCCTCGCAGCTGCGGGGCTCCTGAGGGACTGGGTATCCCTAACTTGCCCCTAATTTTGCATGGTTTGAAATTTGTCGGGAAGGCAGGTGCACTGAGGGATCATTAGTGGGGTTTGGAGGGGGGGGTCTCATTAGGGAGATGGCAGGGGTGAGCTAAGAGTGTGTTGGTCTCTCATTTGGCTCTCTCAGAAGAAATAAAAAATGGCTGGTTTGTTAGAGATAAACAAAGGAAAAAATCAAAACCCTCAATTGAGGCAACAGCAGATAAAGCTGAATTGTCTGTAATAGAACTTCTGGTGGAAGGGAGAAGATTTCTTAGCCATAGTGCAGCGAGGTTGTGGGATCATTTTGCAGTCAGAGTTGTGGGGATAAATAAAGGATTTGGCCTTAAGCTGGCTTGTATGTGTTTGTGAAAATAAGTTTGATAACTAAAGGTTTGAATTGGTGACCTGGGGCATCTTTTGTAGCCCAAGAATTCTAACAATCCTATGTAGAATAATAAACACTAATCAAGGTTCAGTTTATTATTTTATTTTTTTTCATTAGCAGGGAGGTTTTAGCTGGTGTGTTAAGCATTTTTGCCTTTGATTTTTTGCCTGCTTTCCCTATCCTTGCTTCTTGTCTTCTGCAAGCCTTCCAAGCTGTCTTCTATAAACTCCATCTTAAGCATTAGACCTTTCTCTGGGTTTATGCAAAATTTATCAGCCACATCCAGAAGCTGTGGCAAGGATATCTTGCCAGTGATTCCTGGTGAAAAACACAACCACACATATTTATTTAATAAAGTTATGTTACAAAAGTCATGCAGAAAAGCTCCTATATTAAGATTTGCAGAGGTGAGGTCAGAGTTGTTTGAAGTTTCATGAGAAATAGGTTCCACCTTGCATAATCTCCATTGGATTGATCTGACATTTTTTCAGTGTGTTTGGATAAAATTAACCTTTGATTTAGTAGTAGTAACAAACTGCCATATATTTAAGTTATCTAAGTGTCTGTGTCTGGGTTGACTTCATCTACTTGCATTTGGAGATAAGTAGATTGTAGAAATAATTTGAAACTCATCAGTTATAGGGAAATTTCCGTATCAGTTTCCTGTTTGATTAGTTAGACTAGGTGTTTAAAAAGGCAGGTTCAAAAGAAATGAAGACTTTTCCCTAAAGACGTTTAAGTAGAGAAGCTTAATACTGAATAGCATAACATGATCTATGCCACTATTATGCTGTGCATTACGGAAAGTTAACTTGCTTAATGTCTTGCAGGTGTGGTCATCTTTCAGCATTTCAGGAAAACATGAAGAGAAGGACAGAACCCGGATTTAGCAGCCCCCAAAATAAGCAGAAGAAGAGGATGGAAGACTTGGGATTAACCCTGAGTTCTACTTCAGATGATGAAAATCAATTTAGTAATCGTACCACGCAAGGTAAGGTTGGAGATCTGGAATGTACTGCTGCAGGAGACATAAATAATAACCAGGAATTGAACCACATCTCCTAAGTCCTAATTGATAGCCTGAATTTCAAGGATATTCTCTCTCTATAGGGAAAAAAACCTACATTATTTCTTTTCACAACCTTGGATTGGTGTGAATTCAGTTAGGC
This sequence comes from Anthoscopus minutus, assembly GCA_013399455.1. NCBI lineage: Eukaryota > Metazoa > Chordata > Aves > Passeriformes > Paridae > Anthoscopus > Anthoscopus minutus. The sequence continues at coordinate 64,303 of VWYI01013722.1, read as the reverse complement.
TTTTTTAAAATCTAATGCAGACCTTTTCATCTGGGAATGGTATGAATTCAGATGTTGAAAATTGAATTTGAGGTAGATGACATATGCATGATCCAAAGCTTTAAACATTCTTGTCATATTGATCTTTTCAGTCTCAGCAGTTATTTCTGGTTTGGAAGCCCTGTTTACTGAGCCATTGAGGTTATTATGTCATAAAGAAGCATAATAATCATAATTTTGTTTAAAAAGGAAGAAAGAGTAGTAAGTAGTCTTATCACATTTCTGCAGATGGTAGAAATTGAGATGAATAAAAAAGGGCCAGTTGGTTGGGGCCTCTACTTTGTAGGACCATCTCTTGTGCTGGCTCAGTGTGATTTTTCGAGGGAAGAATAGAGTTGTGAGAGCTCGCTGGTGTTTCTTTTCAGAAAGAAGATCTATTTCAGAGTTAAATAATTGCCTGCTTTTTCTTGGAGTGTGCTTTCTGGCCTGGAGTTGGGATATACCACAGATGAGGCATGTGACCTACAAAATTGGTATAATGTTGTGGGACACTTAAAACTCTCCCAAGATGGTACTTCAGACTGACTCACTGTTGTGCCTGCTACATCAGAGTCTTAGGATTTCTCATGGTCATGAAGTGTTCAGGTGCCTGGACGCATAAAGAAGTCTTCCCTTGTGAAAATGGAAGGGGGCGTGTGTGTAAGATGAGTAGGTTGGTTTGGGAATAGCTGTAGTTGCAGGATATACTGTGTGTACCTGTCTGACAAGGCCCAAGGTGAGTGAGGAAGTCAGAGGTGCAAAATATGAGAGGTAGGGAATGCTGTGTGCACTCAGGGCTGAGCTAAAAAATTCAAACCGATGTTTTTTTCATTTTTCCTCCTTTTGATTATTGAGTTCATATGAGTCAAAATAGGCATATAGCCTAGTAGTATTTGAGTAATGATTTATACAGTTCAAGGACAATATTTTGTGTAGAGTTAATTAATTGTTCAGTAGTCTGATTACACCCATTGTGGTTTCTAATGAAAGAAGGGAGGTTGGAGAAAGAAGTGTTTTGAGATTTAATCTCAGCTGAGCATGTCTTAGCAAACCTTAAAAACAAGAGGAGTTGTAAAGGGACTCCACTGAAATTTATGCAGTGGTGTTTAAGGCACTTTGAGTCTCTAGAAAATAAGACAACAGCTCAAAAGCAGGTAACAGTTAACTGAAGCTGTGTACCAAAGAATCTGAAAGCAGTAACTGACCCCAAAGCAAGAATCCTTTTTGAGTGTGTTCTTAGCTAAAAGCTTTGTGAAAGAAACAGAAATAAATATATCTCATGCAATAGATATTTGAAAATCAGGATGGGTATAGAATGTTGCAAACACAGGTTGAATCATAGCCTTCCTTGTCTGGAGCTGGAAGCCTCAAATGTTGATACCGTAAAACTCTAGTGTTGTAGTTTTGTGGGAACACAAGTCCTGAATCTTAAAAACTGATTGCTCAGCAACAAGCACTGAGGACACATTGAAAGAGTTTTAGCTACAGTTGTATATTTTACTGTGGTGTCTTTCATTTTTACTTCACTTTCTTGTAATGGCCTTTTTTTGCTGATTTTTCAGTTGTTTCCTGTTACTTCACTGATGCTCAGTTTTCCAGAACTGAGGAAAATACAGAGATCTGTGAGTTGAGAGAGAAAGAGTCTGTGTCTTTTCTTAAATTAGACAAATGTAAGAAAAGTTCAATCCTTCTTTTTAAGTATTATAGTATCTTTGGGGTTTTTTTAACACTTCCATGGAGCTAAATTATTCCTTCTTAAGAGATAAGCAGAAAAAGGTCAACTCTGCTAACAATCTTCTGTTAGCAGGGCAATCTTCTGTTGCCCTGTTTTATGTCAGGGCAACTTTTGTAGTTTAAGTTCCCCTAGTTATACAAAGGAGCACAAAATTATTTCTAGCACTTGGCAAACAAGGGAGCTCAAGAGGCAGAGAGCCAACACAGAGCGTGGCTGTGCTTGCTGTGGATTGCTGCTGCTGTAGTCTGTATGAATGAGCTGTAGTAAGAAACTTGTGCCACTGCTTCATCCTCATAGTAATATTACCACAGAAAAAGGGAAGGACTCATTGGATTGTAGGGCCTCCCTTGGCACCCAGCTGATACAGAGCAGGCTGATACAAATGAGACTACCATGATTCCTGCCCAGATCCATGTTGCATCCTGCCTGGAGAGAGTAGGTTTGGGCATCTCCCAGCTGGAGAGCAGCAGTGCGGACTATACAGCTCATACAGGCCTAGATTCTTACCTACTAGATCTCAGGGTGGAGCTGGGCACAGACAGAGCTTCATTATTTGGTGCCCATGAAGGTTCTGGTGCACCAGTTTCTGGTGAGAAAGGTTTATTTTGAGTGCTTGCTGTGTATGTTGATACTTACTCCCTTCACTGAACCATTGACTTAATCTTAAGTTCTTCCTCAAACCTCTTTCAAGGTATTTAAAAAAGATTGGTATCTTCTGACCTTATCTTCCACTTGAGTTTGTATGTATCAGTAAACTCTACAAGTGAAAAATTGTCATTTGCTGTAGTAAACTTGGGGATCCTTGCTATTCAGCTGGATAGTGGGGATAATACTGAAGTAAAATTAATTTAACTTTCTCTTCTTTCTGCAGTGTTGGCCATTTGGTAGATGCCTGTGTACTTGATGTGAGTTTTTGGCTAAGTTAGGGATGGATTTGCGCTTGTAGTTAGGTAGGATACGGAAGAAAATTCAGTATGTTTCATCGAGGTGTAATTGTCACTATTCTTGGGAGAGAAACCTTCTTGGGAGAGAATCCCTTGGGAGAGAATCCCTTGGGAGAGAAACCTCAGTTCCTCAGGATCATTGCAAAGGTCAGGCACACCACAGTACTATTGTGATCATGCTGTGGCTGCTCTACTTTGTGATGGGTTTTGCCCAGCCCTTTGTGGGGCCTGGAATCCATGGGGTCAGAGAGGCTGTGTGTGTCCCTGAGGCAACAGGGAAGATAACCAAGTGTTGATTGCACAGGGTGTGTTATATTGCACCTGCATGCTTCCCGTAACACATTTGAGATACTGAAGTGTCCTCTGTGTGTGTGTTCAGAGGATTTAATGAGTCTCACTGTATTCTGATTTGTTTACTGAGATGTCTTTGTTCCATTTAATTTTTATTTTCATTCTCACTTTTTTGTTTGTTTTCAGAGTCTTCCAGTAGCAGCAGTGGATCTGACAGTGAGAGTGATGAAAAAAGACCAGTCTTCAGCAATGAGTTCAAACAAGACTCTCTTGTGGAGGGTACTTCATCTCGCTACTCAATGTATAACAGTGTCTCCCAAAAGCTTATGGTAGGTCAAAATAGTTTTGGACTAAACTACTGATGAAAGTGATTGGGAAGACCAGTTTGTTATAAAAAGTACTTTTATTCTGATCTTCTTTGTAGCAGGGTTCTCTGTCTTTTATTTCCTTACTGTCTTGTACATACCTGAAATTGACTGAATCCTTGCTTTTTGTTATTGTTCTCTTATTGCTAAAATTTAATGAGAGAAGAGCCTGAAAAACTAGCAGATAATGAATATAGATCTTTTAACCTAAGGAATGTGTATGTGTTTCAGGAGCAGTGTCTTGCATTCCTCCTCTTGAGTTTTACATGAAGTTTTAAGTGATACTTGAAATCCATGTGAATGCATGTTCACAACAAAGACTATCATCACAACATGTTTTTTTCCTATCAATATCTTTTTTTTATGAACCATCCATGCTTACTGAACCCTGTGATAAATGGCTCCAGGTTCCTTAGTACTTTTCTCTCTGGGCAGGCTGTTCCCACATTACTGAACCTTTTCTATCACAAACATCATTCTTCAGATTTAGTTTTTTTTTATCCTGCCTCAGTGAAGTGAACTCACTCAAAAGTCCTGGAAGCTACAATTGAGATTAAAAATGCTCAGTGCCTTCAAATCACTTCAGGGTGATGTCCCATTTTCCCCTCTACTCTTTGACCTTAGCAGTAGTACATAAACTCGAGTCTACTTGCCTCAGAGTGCTCCCTTTGCTCCCTTTATAGGCCAAGATGGGCTTCCGGGAAGGAGAAGGTCTGGGAAAATACGGCCAAGGCAGGAAGGATATTGTTGAGGCCTCCAATCAGAAGGGAAGGAGAGGCTTTGGCCTGACCCTCAAAGGATTTGATGGAGAGCTCAATATTGATTGGCAGGATGAGCCAGAGGTAAGTACTTTCTGGTTTAAGTCCCATTTCTCTTCTTATGTTCAGCAAAAACTGGGAGAAAGAATGCGTAAAACAAGTGTGGTTTTTCTTGGCAGCTATCTCTTTTCCAGTGCCTCTAAACTGTTCTTTGAGAGCTAGACTTCTGTTTTGCCTTGATTATCAGACTCTAATAAAGGGGAACATAGTGAAGTTTTTTTTTGTGGTGGAGGAGTTTGGGGTTGTTTTTAATTTTAAAAATAACTAAGACATGTTTTAGTCTAGGAAGAAAAAACTTTACAGTTAGCCCTAAAGTCATGGCATAACCTCTTATTGGGAGACAAACTTTTGGGAAGCAATTAGTTTTTACATTTTTCTAGTATAAACATCTTTGGCTTTTCCTGTGACTTGTGTTTGCAGCCTAGTGCCTATGAGAAAGTGGACTGGTGCCCTGAGTGTACCGTGGAGATCCCAGATGCCCAGGAGCTGAAGGAGTGGATGACTGTGGGGAAGGTAATTTTTTAGATCTCTGTACTTAACCAGCCTAAGACAAAGCAGGAACACTCAGCCTGGGACAATTGCCATGTCAAATAGCTGTAGAATAGCATAGACTGTGAACAATCTTTTGAGGTTGCTAAGTTTAGCTTCCAGCTAGATCTGACCAGGTTGCTCCAGGCCTTGTTCAATGGAGTTTTGAGTATTTTCAAGGATGGAAACTTTACAGTCTGTTTGGGTATCTTTCAACTGACAAAAGAAAATTTATTTATGGCTAATTGGCATTTGTTCATATGGCTTTTGTCCATTGTTTCTTTCCATGTCTCTGTACATTTCTAGGAGCCTAGCTCAATCTTTTCTGTCTCCTATTAGGAACTTGTCCCATTGTTAGGTAGAGCAATAGGATCTCCCTTTCTGCATTCTGACTGTTCTCAGCTTTTCCTTGTACATCAGGTACTTTTTCACCCTTGTCATTTTGGTGGCCCTTTTGCTGCTTTTGTTCCAGTACATCTGTTCCTGTACTGGGGAGTGCTAAACTGGATACAGTATTTCATATGTGGTCTCAAGATGCCTAACAGGGGAGAAAATTCCTCAGCCTAATTACCACACTTTTGCTGAAACAGCCTAGTATGTGATTGGCAGCTTTCATCTGTTATTGGTTCATTATTGGCTGCATACTGAAATGATGATATGCTTGCTAATTGCTCACTGTGCTCTTGTCCTGTTGCAGAGGAAGTTGATGATTGAAGATGAAACAGAGTTCTGTAATGAAGAGCTTTTACATAATGTCCTGCAGTGCAAGGTAAGCCCCCATTTTAGAGAGGGGCTGAAATTGGGGGAAGCAAGTGAAATAAATAGAGGGTTTAGTAGTTAGGTAATTGGCAAGAGCTCAGAATGTCCTCTGTCACCTTGATGTAACTGGGATGATTCAGCATCCTGTTTTTTACTATCTGTTCAGTAGCCTGTTTTGAACCTTAGCTGTCTAAGAGATTAGCTTGGTTTAACTCCAGCTGTTAACTAAGCCCCTTGCAGCTGCTTGCCCACTCCCCCCCAGCAAGATTGGGGAGAGCATGGGAAGGGTAAAAGTGAAGAAAAGTCTCATCCGCGTTCAGTCCGGCTGAAAAGATGAACAGTTGAAGCTAAGGAAATGATTTTGTCTTCTTTTCTTGTCTGTTCAATCTTCCCACCTAGATCTTATCATGCTCTTGTACATGCAGTAGTGTGTGTGTATGTATATGTGTGAAAGAAATACTTTAGGCTGGGACTGCTTTGGAGGTGGCTCACCAGATTATCAGACTCTAGAGCTATCAGTACAGAATTTGTTGGTATTAAATTTGCTTAAGAGCTGAGGTGGCTTAGAAGAAGAGCAAATATCATTATGAGACAGAAAAACATTTTGTATTGGTGAACCAAATTCTGCATGGAGTTTGCTAAGGAGAGAGAAGCAAGAAGATGCAAAATGTTGATGCCTGCCTATCCCTTTAGCCTGTGCCAGGTCCAGCTGAACTTTGTTTCTGTTTGTGCAGAGTGTATTTGATGAGCTGGATGGAGAAGAAATGCGTCGAGCCCGAACAAGGTCTAACCCCTATGAGATGATCCGTGGAGTTTTCTTTCTGAACAGGTTTGTAGACTTTCTGGTAGTGGAGTCCCTTTCCCATGTATGTCCATTTTCAGCTGTGGAAGCCAAGGATGAAACTTAACAAGGCCCTGTTCATGAATTTGCAGGGCTGCAATGAAGATGGCAAATATGGACTATGTCTTTGACTACATGTTTACAAACCCTAAGGACCACCAAGGGGTGAGTGCCTCTAACTTTCAAGCAGCAGTGCTTTCTCAGGGAATGTGGAAGGTGGGAAGAAAGGAGAATCTTTAGGATACTAGCTGGGAAAGCAGGTCCTTGAAAGATTCCTCTGAGCAGTGTAGTTTATGGTGTATGTAGTTTGACTGAGAGGTGCTCTTAAGGGTCGGTAGAACTTCCTCAATTTCCTTTTGCAGGTGCCTTTGGTAAAGGAGTGTGATACAGAGCTGCTCTACTTTGCTGATGTGTGTGCTGGTCCTGGGGGCTTCTCTGAATATGTCTTGTGGAGGCGGAAGTGGCATGCAAAAGGATTTGGCATGACCTTAAAAGGACCAAATGATTTTAAACTGGAGGACTTCTATTCTGCTTCCAGTGAGCTCTTTGAACCTTATTATGGTATGTAGTGCACCCATGAGTGTTACCTGATGTTTTTGCTTATGCTGCAGCTGCTGTATTAGTGGCAGGGCTGGTATTGATACCAGCTGGGGGATCTAGAAGAAGCCTAGGGAACTGTTTTGCAAGGTAGAAGGGGACTGTCATTGCAGAAGGGGGTTGATATTGGTGAGCTTGCATATCAAGTTATTTTCTGACGAGTCATTTTAATTTTTTCAAGTCATTTGCATTTATTACCATTCTGGCCTGGGAATATGTTTCATTGTAGCAGTTGATATTTGAGTACTTTGCTTATCTGAGCATTATAGAGTGCTTAAAGATTGCTTGGCAATGTTTTCTCACATCACTGACCTCAGTGTGAAACGCAGTGAATGAGATGACTTATAGAATTGTGTGGTTTGGAAGGGACCTTAAACATCATCTAGTGCCAGGCCACCTGCTGTGAGCAGGAACACCTTCCATGAGACCGGACTGCTCAAATCCCCATCCAAGCTGGCCATGAACAGAGATTGGGCATCCACAGCTTGTCTGGGCAATGTGTCCCAGTGACTCATCACTCTTAAGTACAGAATTTCTTGTTAATGTCTATTTTAAAGATACCCTCTTTCAGTTTAAAGCCATTATGTATTATTCTATCACTATAATCCCTGATAAAAAGTCCCTTACCATCTTTCCTGTAGCCCATGTTAGGTACTGAAGGGTGCTTAAACTCCCTAGAGTCTTCTCTTACCTAGAGCCTTCCCCTACCTTTCTCAAAACAGCCTCAGTGTTCTCAGTCTGTCGTCAGGGGAGAAGTTCTCCAACCTCCTGATGTGCCCAAAGATCTATCAGCAGAGCCAGAGACAGAAACCTCATTTGTCTGACTGTCAGCATGTTTCTATATCAGACCTTCCTAGCTGTGCTCTGATAAGTGATTGTGGTCTCTTGAAGATAAATAAAATAGATTTGGGCTAGAGACTGTATCACTGTGACTAAATGAGCTGCTTAATCCATGGAGGTTTGTTAATGTGTTTTACCTTGCTTTGAGACAGACTAAATGGGTGTACACAGACAATTGCTGCATCTCATCTCATGCATTGTGACTTGTTAATATTGCTGATGTGTTTGAGCCCTCTTACCTGCCTTGCCTTTAGGACTAGGAGGGGAAATCCAAGGATTGCTAGTATTTGTGCTTCTTATTTCAGACTGTATAAAAGAAACTGGAAGGTGACTGTCTTGTAGAGCAGAGGGTTTGCTTTTCTGTTGTTGTGCCTTGTGTGGTTTTTCTCTCCACCACTGACTCTTGTTGGCTGCCACCCTTGACACCTGACTGTGAGCTCTTAGAGAATGGCTAGTAGCACTTAAGGATTAGATCGTAGTTAAAGTGAAGGTTCATAGCAAGGGCAGCAAGGCAGATAAACACCTTGTTCTACTGGTTGCAGTGTTTGGATCTTCATAGTTTGCAGCAAACTGGTATTACAGAGTGGAGGAGATACCTGGAGAAATTAATAGTCCAATGATTTTGATTAATTTTCTTGATCCTTTTCTGTTCTGCTATAAAGTCTAGTGAGGTAAAGTCTAGTGCAGCAGCCTCTTCCACTGATGGAAAGGAAGTAGCCTGCCATGATATTTTTGTTGTGAAGAATGGTAACAAATTCCAGTGTCACTTCACTTATTGAGAGGATGGTTGGTGAGGAGTTTAGTTATCAAAACCATGTCATCTCTTCTGCTTTCTAGTCCTCCACTTGAGGGAATAGAATCTGTAGTTGTAGAAGATTTACAGGGACTAATACCAAATAGAAGTTCAGGCTTCCTTAAGGCACAACTGGTGAGCTCTAGAATACACCTTAGGTCAGCTTTCTAAAACACTAACTGTGGACATGTAGCTCTTTTAAACTGTATGAGTTTTCCCATGTTCCCTACTCCCTTTATAAAATTCTTCAGAGTTTTTTGGGGGGTTTTCTTTTTTAAAGCCCAAATTACACTGTGTTTGAAAATAGACTATTATGTTTCTTTGATTTGAATTCTTAGGAGAAGGTTACAAATGCACAACATAAAAAATTTTGCCATGTCTGTAAAATGTTTTTAACAGATGAGTTGTGCAGTGAGGTTGAAGCTTACATTTTCAGCAGGTTCAGCTATGTGCCATTCCTGCTTGGATGAGAATATTATGTTGTCATATAGCCTTCATTTGTTGTTTGCTGAGGCTAATGTAAATCATCATTTGAGCATAGTTATTGTATGATTGTGTTTTAGCCCGACCACTCAATCTGAATAATTTTTCTGAATTAAAAAGCATCTTTGGTGGTAAACAAGAGACTTTGTTAATGTTTATTTGCCTATTGAGGTCTTTGTAATTAGTGACTAAATGTTGATTGAATACAATAAATCAACTGCACCTACCGATCTTTTGTTTGTACTTGCAAATGTGCTATTGTCTCTTTTTTTTCCCTTAGGAGAGGGTGGGATTGATGGAGATGGAGACATTACTCGATCAGAGAATATTACTGCTTTCCAGAATTTTGTTTTGGACAATACTGATCACAAGGGAGTGCATTTTTTAATGGAGGATGGGGTTAGTTAATTTCTTTTTCTTCTTGTACTGAAAAAATCCTGACAAAACTGACACCTTGGTCTGCGTACAATACGGTGTTTGACATGTGTCTCTAGCTACAATGTGAAATTCTACAAGCCTTACCATTAAAATTCCTAGTGTTGATTCTTTTACCTTAAAGAAACAGAAATAATCATGATTCCATTGTTTAGTTCCTCAGAATCCTTTGCTTGACCAACAGATTGGTGGAGATATTAATCTATGATATGCACTTTGCAGGGTTTCTCAGTGGAGGGTCAGGAGAATCTGCAAGAAATCCTAAGCAAACAACTCATGCTTTGCCAGTTCCTTACAGCACTGTCCATTGTCCGAACAGGTGTGTTTTGTCCATTGATCTTCCTCCTCCTCTAAGGTGTGGGTGGCACTGGAGAATGTTGCTGTATAATTCTTATTAGTGCCTTGAAGTCTGCTCTGCCATGAGTTGAACAGAATTGAATGTGTATGCATAAGATGGTTGTCACAAAGCTAAGAGATCTGGTCAGAAAAATAAGCTAATCCATGTCTATTTTGCTTTTGATTAAAAGTGTGAGGTAAAATGCAGTAATTTAAAGCATTTAATTTGTTGGGTTATGTAGCTGTCTTGGGGTAAGGTCATGAATTGTGATAACTGGACAGTCTCTGAGTTTTCTGGCACTAGCTGGATGAACTTCCTCAATATCCTAGCTGAGTGCAACAGAGTGGTCTTTATCCAGTTCTTCCTTTCCTCTAGCTTCTGAGGGCTTTTCTCCTCTAAATGTGTCATCTGTGTGATAAGAACAAATGATGCCTTACCCTATCTTAGCTGCACCTCATTGTTGCTAAATGATGGACTTTACACGATGTCTGATTCTGACGGCTCCTGTCTTCCACTGAGTTTAGTTAGCTGTTGGCACTAATACAGAAGAAAACGGTAACAAAATGATCATTTTTATCTTGTGCCCTATGTTTAGGAGAACGAGGCAATGATCTACTAAGGAGTAGTCTCAAATGTGATGAGATAAAAGGGGTAGCCTTCTTTAAGTCATTCCTACATGGCCAGATGATAGTTCTGTAAAAATGCCTACTTTTTGCTTGGAGAAATTTGGAATCTTGTTTGAAGGAGAGGGGCAACAAAGACTCTTCTCTCTAAATGGCAAGTTGTTCAGTTTAGGTAACATCTATTAGTCTTCTCTAGTCTGAGGTTCCTTGTTGCTTATATCAGGGCTTGTCTTCCCTGGAGGATTTGGGATAGCATGCTGCCATGCTGTAGGGCACAGTCTGGGCCTGGAAGGGAAGGACGGGGGGAAATAAAAGGTTTGCTTGTGAGACAGCCTACATACAGATCAGATTCTTGCCAAGGGACTGCTTTTCTCTCTTTGCTTCAGAGACTTTGGGAAGACATTTCATGAAACCTTGCTAGTCCACTTCATGACTGTGTTCTGGATGCTGTTTAATTGCACAAAATTCCTGTTACTAGTTCTGCAGAAGGATTGAGATGCTCAGTAGCCCCTTGTTTCCTTATAATCTGCTGCCATTGGTGTACTTCCTATTTTTTTTCCAGGGGGGCATTTTGTCTGCAAAACCTTTGACCTCTTTACTCCGTTCAGTGTGGGTCTTGTTTATCTGCTGTATTGCTGCTTTGAGAGAATTTGCATCTTTAAACCTGTGACAAGCCGCCCTGCTAACTCGGAGAGGTGAGATGCTTGAACATGAGGGTCTACTAAAAAAAAACAATCCTCTAAATACAGTAATAGATGGATTTGGGTAAACATAATGGAAGCTTTGTGACCTGCCTCAATTAACAGCTGTCCTGGAGGAGAAAACGTTTTAGATGTTTGGCAAATTACGGACAAGATAAAGGTGATATTTGCCAAATTGCCCTTACAGGAAGGAAGCTGTGGAACTGGATATGTAACAAATCTTGTTTTGCATGGAACAGCTATGGTTTCAGTGAAGACAGAGGATATATGAGAGATTGGACATGAGCTGGCACTGTGTGCTTACAGCCCAGAAAGTCAATTGTATCCTGGGCTGCATGCAAAGCAACATGGCCAGCAGGATGAGGGAGAGGACTATGCCCTGCTACTCTGCTCTGTTGAGACTCCACCTGCAGTGCTGTATCCAGCTCTGGGGTTCCAAGCACAGGAAGGACCTGTTGGAGCAAGTCCAGAGGAGGAACTGTAACATAATTTTAACAATGGAGCACATTTCCTATGAGAAAAGGGAATTGGGATTGTTCAGCCTGGAAGAGAGAAGGCTTAGGGGTGATCTAATTGAGGCCTTCCAGTACTTGAAGGTACTGGATGATCTTTAAGATCCCTTCCAACCCTGACCATTCTATGATTCTGTGATATTATCTGTGTTTTCATTGTACATGTCAAGTTTAGCAGAACTGATTTACTACTTGAGGGAGATCTGTGGAGGGTTTAAATAGGGTTGCATTTCCCTGTCTTTCCAGAGCTTAGAAAATGTACAATGACTCAGTGGTAGGTGAGTTTGCATCTTCTTAAGGATATCCAGGAAGAAAGCGTTCCTGGGATTTGGGAAACTGTCCTTATAATGGGAGTGTGGCAGGAAAGTTAGCTGTGTGAAAGAACTGAGCTCACCTGATCTCTCTGCCTCTGCTCTGCAGGTATGTGGTATGCAAAGGTCTGAAGTCAGGGATTGAAGATGTGCGGGGTTACCTCTTCACAGTGAACATCAGACTCAACCAGCTGCGCAATTCTGAGGTTGATGTGAATCTTATCGTCCCACTCAATGTCATCAAAGACAACCATGATTTCTACAATTACATTGTCCAGTCCAATGAAAAGTGAGTTACTATGGGTGATGAGGGCTGCTGGCTGTAGGCAGATTAATTTAGCCTGGCTTTCAGGTGTAACTTCTTGCACTTATAGAAGTACTTGTTGATGCTGCCACACTGCTCTGCTTTTATTCCCTAAGAGGCTGAGCAGAGCATGGGGACTCTGTGCAGACAGAAATGCTGTATTACTGTTAGTGACCATTTGGCCTCTGAGTACTGTGTAGAAAAGAAAGGAAATTACTGCCTAATTTGTTCCAGTGATCTTTCTGTCAGTTTGAATGATGTTGGCTGAGATCCCTCATTGCTCTGCAAATCAGACTGGCTTCCCCCTATTGTGTTGGCACTGTTTCTTGTTTTGAACAGTAGAACAATATTGTTGGTGATTAAGTTGCTCCCTGACTAAAACTTTTGTTCTCTTTTAGCCACTGCAAAGTTCAGATAAAGGCACTAGCCAAAATTCGTGCCTTTGTTCAAGACACGTGAGTATATTCCTCTGGCTTTTGGTGAAGACTGAGTTAACCTACTATTAATGAATTATTTTGCCCTCATTTAATAAGTTGTTGATTTGAGCTGGTACTTGTCTTGGCCTTTGGAGTAAGGAAAATGAAAAGTGCTTTTAGGTAGCTCAGTTTGTGTCTCTACCTGAGTTATTTGCAGAGATATGTGGGTGGCTGGAGGAGTCCTAAAAATTGATGATTTGTTATCACCCTTGTTGAGAAGGCTTCCATGCATTGCGTGATTTCCAGTCACCATAAGTAAACTTGCTTCTTAGCAGAAATGTAAGCAGAAACATAACTTGCAGTTTGTATGTTCAATTCAGCAGTAACCATCCAAGTTGAGTGTGGTTCATAGTTGTTCATTTTTCCAGGGGCAATTCAAAACATGTGTTACATGACCTAGAACATGTTTGAATGTGTTACAGACCTAGAATTACCTAAAGCTTGATGTTAATTTCTTGCATGAAACTAAAGCCATTGCAATGTTTCCCTGCCATGGCTTTTCTGTTCAGGTGTTATTCAGACATAATACGTGGTAGAAAGTTGAGTGAATATGGTGGTTAGAAATTGTCTTAGAGCTGATTCTACCCTGACACTGTTTTTTGAATGGCCTTCAGGAGTACTTCACTGTTAAGTAGGGTTGTGTACTCAGCTCTAGGAGATTAGCAAAAGTTTGTATGAATACATAACTTATTGAAAAAATTTATACGGTACTTTCATGGAATGAAGAGATGGCTGATAGTAGTGCAGACCATGAAACGAAGCTGAACACAGAAACTGGAGGGTGGTGAGGGAAAGCATCCTCTTTCATACAATCCTTTGTGGAGCAGTTCATGTTTGTAGTTCCCAAGTCAGATGCTGAAAGTTTCACATTTTACAAGGCTGGGATATATAACGCTGTAAGATCAAGGAGGTTTCACCATCTTAGTCTGCTGTCTTTCTTTAGAACGCTGGTTGAGCCACGGCAGGCTGAAATCCGAAAGGAGTGTCTTCAGCTATGGGGGGTAAGTAAGGTGTCAAGCAGGCAGATTGTGAAGGTGTCCTTGTTGTAGTGAAACAAGAGTGGAGCTGCAGTAAAGATAGGACTTTCTAGACAGAGGTTTAATATCTTGTCTTGTGGGAAAGTCAGAAACCATTTCAAGCTCTTACGTAATCAAACAGGATGTCCCTGATTTATTGTGTATGGCTTAACTGAGCAGGCTTCTATGCAGTTGAGAATACTTCATTGTACATAGAGTGAACTCAGCACCTGGATCTGAAGCAGCAGAGCTCTCTAAAATGTCTTGTTTTATGAGTCTGCAGTTTCTGTTTCCTGAGCTTTTGACTGCAGTGGGGCCATAAATATGGCAGTTACTTTCACAGGCTGATAGTGTGTCTTTGATGAAAGGGTATTTCATCAAAACATGCGTGACATCAAAGGTTGAGACTAAATCTTTGTGGAGTTGCCTGTCGGTTTCTGTGAGGTGTGGTATGCTTATTAAATTTGCAAAACATGAGACATTTTATTTGCCACATGACATCTCTTCTTCTCAAATCCCAAGAGCAGGAATTTCAGGGGAAGGATGTTCTGTCATATATTGAAACCAGATATGTTCCTTTGAACGTGCCAAAGAATAACACTCAGTATCAAATGTTTTGATTTGTTGTCAGATTCCTGATCAGGCTCGTATTGCTCCATCATCTTCAGATCCCAAGTCCAAGTTCTTTGAGCTGATTCAGGTGAGACGTTGCCTATAGTCCTTTCATACAAATAAACCTTTTTTTTCATATTGGAATTAAGAGATGAAGAAGCTAGTCCTGGTTTATTGTTTCATGTAGAAGTTGCATTTACCTGCCTGTTGATATATTGTGTCTGTCTTACTCTTCAGGGCACAGACATTGATATCTTCAGTTACAAACCTACTCCTCTGAATTCCAGCACACTGGAGAAAATTCGCCAAGTGTTAGATTATCGGTGTATGGTGTCTGGAAGTGAGCAGAAGTTCCTCTTGGGGTTAGGGGTAAGTGCTAAGAACAGTCCAGGAGTCTTGCTGATTCATTTTAATGCTACTATTCTGCCTTGCAGTTTCATCTCATCCTTTCCTGTCCCTAAAGGCCTAAAAGAATCCTCATCAGCAGAGGACTGCTAGTTAGTTATGTTTCTTTCTCCTAATGTCACTGCTTTTCACACTAATTAACCCTGTTTCTGTAATCTCAGCCTACACAGAGACATGCACTCCTGCTAGTGTCTCTAATTATCTTCACTGTCCTTTTAAAGGTGTTCTATTTCTGGTTCTTTGTGTGGGTGTGAAAAGTCACTGGTAGATTAGAATAGGTGTTTCTGTTCCTTTGCTGTAGAGGTTAAGGTTCTTCCTTAAAACTTATGACAAAGAAACTGCCTGTGACAGCCTAGGACAAAGAGATTCTCTGAGGGTTGCTCTGCAGTTAGAGGTCTCTTCTCCACCCCTGCCCTCAGACCGCCTTGGCTGAATCTGACTCTGTCTTTATGTGCAGAAATCACAAATCTACACCTGGGGTGGTCGCCAGTCAGACCGCTGGACAAAGCTGGATTTGAAAACTGAGCTGCCACGAGATACTCTTCTCTCTGTGGAGATTGTTCATGAGCTGAAAGGAGAGGTAGGAGCCTACTCTCTTTCTTAACATGTTGCTGCAAATACAAAGAGCAGTTTCACCTATCTCCATAAGATACTGCAGAATAAATGTTCTGTCTGTGGTGGATCCAAGGTGTATTTTTTTTGTATATGATCTTTAGAGTAACTATTTTGGATTAAGCTCCTTCCTTCAGTCCAGTGCTGGAAGTACGAGCTTTCAGCATTGTTTTGAAAACACTCTGGACCTGATGTGTTGCTGTTCTAAGTGGAGCTGCCTATGACATTGCCACCATAGCCTCATGTGTCTGTGGCTCTCTGGGTACATAACTGCTCAGTAGTGACTGCAAGCTATGGGGAGAAGATCCTCATGATATATTTGCAGTGTAAGGTGAAATCCCAGCTTGCCTGGGAGTTTCGCTGTCCTCTTGCACCTCAAATGAGGATACAGTAGTGTGCTGGGCTTTGTGATACCCAATAAGGCACAGATAGCTGGTGATGGCAGTGTGGTATCTCCCTCTCTCCCTCCCCTAAGACAGAACTGGGTATTTGAGATGCACCAGTTCTTGGAGGATGCCATGTTCCTCTATAATGGGCAGCAGGGATTGTATACTTCTAATATCTGGAAAGATGCCTTCTCGCTAGAAGAGACGGCCTGTCAACAAACAGGCTCCAAATCAACGCTGAAATATCAACATTTTGAATAATAAATCTCTGTATTGCCCTCCTTAGGGGAAAGCCCAGCGAAAAATTAGCGCCATCCACATTCTTGATGTCTTGGTGCTGAATGGCAATGATGTTCGAACACAGCATTTCAACCAGAGGTATGTAGAGTCTGGAGAAGCTTTTTTCTATACATATGTAGGAGTTACTGTTAAGGAAGGCGGGAACCTCCCTTGAAATGAAAAAAAAAAAGGAAATGTAAGCCCCC
>VWYI01013722.1:0-48011 GCA_013399455.1 Anthoscopus minutus | reverse complement strand
CAGGGGAGCGGAGGCCACAAACGAAGAAGAAGAGGAAGAAGCCTCCATCTAGATGATGGCAAAAATCCTCTTCGCCCAGAAGAAACAGCTCAGAGAGTGTCTGTCCCGCTCTCCTGGACCCAAGAAAACCAGTTCCCTTCCAGCTGCCCCCCAGGGCCAGCTGATTCTTTGTGTTTTTTAAGCACCTAAGAAGTACCAACCTTCAAGTCTTCTCTCAGCTAAATGGGGAAAAATTCCACTAGCTGAGAAAGAATACAAAAAGGACACCTAACCCCTAACACTGGGGAACAGTTTTTAGGCAAAAAGCAGAATACTGAGCACAGGGAAATAAGTGCATTCAGCTGAAACATTGCTATAAAGACAAACTGTGAATGAAGCTGCTCTGAAGTACATACAGGCTTGTCCAACTATATCTTCTCTGTGTGAAGGCAGCTCTAACTTCTTTCTTAGTGTAGAGTGAGCCAGGCACAGCTAGGGTAAACTGACCAACCTGGGAATATAAGTGAGCTGAGAGAGAAGGAAAAAGCCCCTCAGTTTCCTTCCTCAGGGATGAATTGGGAGAGTGGCATGAAAAGAAGTCTTGCTAGACCTATTTGGCGAGTGGTGGAGGTGGCCTACATGTCCCGAGTTGTCTAATGACTTACCCTGTTGAAGCTGTTGCCTATCTGCTAAGCCAAAGGCCTTGTTGAATTGCTAGGTTCTCTTTCCATGTTCATTCAGGATTCGGCTGGCAGAGAAGTTTGTCAGAGCTGTTTCTAAACCCAGCCGGCCAGATATGAACCCTATCCGGTGAGTGACGCCTCCTTCCCTCAGCCTTGCTTACTTTGGTGTCAGTGTGTTGGAGGACCTGAAAGGGAGTTAAGGTTCAGGCTGAAATTTATAGTTGTGCACATTCTTTGGAAAGAGGCTAAAAGCTTTTTATATATTTAAGGTAAATATTTTTAATGAAGAAGTTGTGCCCTCCTTTCATGTATCAAGCAGTCATATTTTCATCATAGGTGGGTTGGCTGGTGTTGATTGCAAATAAGTGTGATTGTAGGTCTAGCACCCAGTGAGCTTAATCGTTGTTGTCCTTATCTGCCCTGAAGGGTCAGCAGCAGTACAGTGATGCTGACTGTTAGTAAATGCAGGACTGACCAGCATCTGTGAGGACAAGGCTTTAGTTACAAGCCCCAGGAAAGTTCCTGACAAAGGGCTTCAGCTTTGGTTGTCTCCTGGCCTTCCATTTCATTAATTCTACTGCAGTGTAGCATAAAAGCACCACTGTGAAGGCATCAGATACGTATCATGGACAAAACAGCTTCTCATTCACAAGCTGAAGTGCAGCAATATCATGAAAGAATCTGGAGGAAGGGAAAGAGGATCTTCTCCTTGATGGCTTAATGAAAGGTAATGAGTGGACTCTCCACCTAATGACAAATAGACAGTTGTAATAATTGGAGGAGCCCAAAATGCTGGGGAAGGCTGAAGGTGAAGTGAGAAGGAGCGCTGGAGAAATGGATTGTACAGGGATCCTCTGCTGCTTTTGTGGGAAGGTCTTAAAGTGTTCCCGCTGTGCTCTTTGAAGCCTGATGCTTGTAGCAGCAGTATGTGGGAAATGAGTGGTTCGGGTGTCCAATCAGAGGCAGTGCTTTTTACTGATTGTTTTTCTGTGTCTCAAAACAACAAAACAAATTTGATATAATGACAGAATGGGGACTCAAAATAATCTTTACTGATTTTAAAAAAAGCTTGGTTTACCTCAGGGTAGCTAAGTTTGTTGCATCTCTGAGGATAATAATGGTGACGATCAGGTGGTTTAATTTTACAGTGAGGCCAGCATGCTGAGGCCAGAACCTGCCTGGGATTGACCTTGGTCAATTTACCTGATGGGAAAACAAAAGACTTTCACTGTTTTTACTTTTCTGTATAATCAACCTGAAGTAAAAATGCACAGTGTCCTTAGCAGAAAGAGTATTTATCTGCTGCTTACAGCAATCCAGCCATGAGCATGCAGGTGTCAGGTTTTCTCAAGCCAGGATAAGCTACTCACTGATGCATAAGATAGAGGAGAAGGGTGAACCTCAGTTGAGCCTGACTACCTCATGCCATACAAAATCAACCATTTGGCTGCTCCTTATAGCTGGGCAGAAAAAAAAAAAGCAGTTTAAACTTTTTTGAAATAATGTTTTTGTCTTTTCTTCTCAGAGTGAAGGAAGTATACAGATTGGAAGAAATGGACAAGATTTTTGTGAGGCAAGTGATTGGTGCAAATAAAACGTCAGGATCCACTGAGATTATCAGTCACTGGTGCATAGGAATGGGAGGGATGTTCTGATCTGTGCTGGTGGAGTCATGGAAAAAGAGCTATTAGACCTCATGGTGGCTGCTGTTCCTGACATGCTGATCATTCAGAGCATCATTCTGCTGCACTTTAATGTGAGAGATGTGGCCAGTGCACTTCATAACAGTTGTAGTAACAACAGTGCCTGAGTTTGGGCGCAGAAGTATCAGCAGCTTCTTAGTGGCTTGAAAGGTCAAGAATTCACACTTGTAATAGGAACTCCATTTGGATTAATTATGGTAGCTCATCACAGATTTTTCACCACAGCACTCAATTTCCAGCCTGATCTAGACAGGTCTGAATGGTTTCTTTTGCCCTGTGTGGGAAGGCAAAAACCCCAACTCTTCAGGACGTGATGATTTGATCCTGTCTTGTGCAGTGCTGTGAGTTCTCACTGTGACACTCTGGAGAAGGGGCACAGGTGGTACAATGTGGGTACAAGCGCAGTAAAGGAAGAAACATTCTATCACTGCCTTCTCTCAACATTCAGGTTAGAGATGAAAGTCATCAAGAGTTCAGGGGGAATACCCCGCCTGTCCTACACTGGCCGAGATGACCGGCATTTTGTGCCCACGGGACTGTACATCATACGGACTGTGAATGGTAGGAAGAGAGAGTCCTCACTCCCTCTCAACTTTTCTTTGTCTTTCCAAGTAAAAAGTATCGATCAGGCTTGCTCTTCTTGTAACTTGATAAAAAACTAATGGCAATATTCCAATGGCTAGAGATTAAGTGTTAGCATATAATGAAGGTAGCTTGGATTTGGGTGAGGTTTAGGGTGTTTCTGTAGGTTTTTGTGTTGTGGGTTGATTAGCTATCATGTGGATAATTCCATTTATTTACATAACTGATTACCTTCTTTTTTAATGAGATAATAATTTTTCATTAAGATGTTTTCCAGAGTAATAGGACATGGAAATACCCTGTTTCAAATGTCAACTTCTAAATGCAGGGAGAAGGGATTTTTCTCAGTGAATAGAGAACAGCTTGGGAAGCAGGTTGTCTTGGGGGAAGGGAGGGAGGGAAGGAAGGAGTAATAGAAGAATCACTATTATTCTTATTGATTACTCCTCCCTACTTGCACTGTATGTTTATTTCTTCTGTGATTATTTCCCCCCTTTTATTTTCTACCTGATCTCTGTAACCCTTCTGCTAGATCCCTGGACAATGGCATTCAGCAAAAACTTCAAGAAGAAATTCTTTTTCAACAAAATGACCAATGTAGCGACATACAATCTCCTTCCTGAAGCTATTGCACCCTTTCAGTGAGTATGAGCCAGAGCTGGGGCTATGGATGGTATCTGTCTGTGGGTGTGTGTGTGACTGGGTGTTTGGAAGCAAGCTCAGCAGTGCTGTGTCCTTGCAGTCGTTTGCAGTGCAAGTGCAGCTGGTCACCAGCAGGCCGTGCTGTAGGAGCCAGCATCTTCTCAGGCTTTCAGGAAACTGCTGTGGAATCATGGATTTTGCAATTAATGGCTATGAATAACAAGCATCTCACAACTTTTTTCTGCTGTCTGCAGCAGACTACAAGTTACTGAACCTCCTGCAAGTGGAGAAGTAGAAACTGAGCCCAGCAACTGTAGTTTGTTGCATCTGTGTATTTAACATATTTGGTTGAAATTGCTAATTTAAAAACAAATCCCAATTCATTTAGCCCAGGCTCTGGAATAACCTGTGGGAAGCTGAGAGCTTCTTTTAAAGACAGTGGGAGAGAAAAACAGTGGCTCCTTGGGAAAGGACAGAGTGGGCTGTCATTGGACAGTCATTAACATTGTGGCTGCTGAAAACCATCTGTATCTACGAGTACTAGGCTGAGGGCATTACCCAAGTACAGCAAATCCTGAGTCTGATGCCTCATGGCTACTGGGTAGAGATGTTCTTCACTACCACCTTTACCCAGAACTGTGCCTTTGAGTGAGAACTTGATATGAAATAGCACTCCTTATTTTCTCACTTTTAACTTCCTGAACTGTCTTAGAGCAGCACTTTCAAGAATCCTTAAGCCTTTCTTCATGTGGTGAATGGCAGAATAGGCTTAAAAGGAGAGGCACATGATGCTTTTTTCTTCCATGTGTCAGGATGGGTTTAGTTCTGCCTATGTACTCTGAAATAGGCCAGCATGAACGTACAGGAATGGCTGAGGAGGCAGAGGTAGTGCTTGTGTGGGACTCTGGAAGGGATGTATTGTGGTTAGTGAGTACTAATATGTCTGTAATTAGCCACTGACATGTGCTCCTGTCACTTTGCTAGTACTGCTTTGTTAGAACAAAAGCACAAAATAAGTTATGAATATTAAGCACCAGTAGTTGTACGAAACTAAAGGCTGCTGTGTTGGCAATAATTAGCAGCTCTGATTTCATTATGGATGGGACTATGTTAATGCAGTGAGGGAGGGCTGTGCTTGATGGATGGAATGGGAGATGGCATTGTAGGACCAGAACTCTCAGCAGCCAAGCAGGGCTCAGTTATTTCACATAAGGGGAAAGAGGGAATTATCCTAGCTGCTTTTGTGCAGTGGGAAGTGCTGTTTGTTTGCAAAGCTCCATAGAACAGCTGTTACTGATTATAGTAGGTATGTGGTGAGGGATTAAGTTGCTGCTCCTGGCAGACTTTCTAAATTCTTCATTAAGGTCTTTCCATTGCCTGCAATGACAGTTTCATCCTCTGAGAAATGGGGGAGACAGGGTTTTTCCCCAGTGACCGGACTGCTTCCAGCAGATACTGAACTGATTTGAGTGTAGGTAGAATGAATAAGTTTGTTTCCATGGAAATCTCTTAGGCTTGGCTGTTGCTGTACTTTGAGAGCTGTAGAGTTTGTAAGGTGAATGAATGAATTCACCAGTCTTTTCTAAGGCACCTGTTCTGAGTATTTCTGTGTGGCTCCTATAGTAAGGGCAGCTGTCTCTCACTGGGATGGAAGTGTTTTTCTTTCCCTTCCCTGCCAAACTAATCTTGCTTTCCTCTCTGCCCACAGTGTCTGCCACTACAGCCGCCTCTTCTGGGAATGGGGGGAAGGTGTCAAAGTGCACGACTCTCAGAAAAGACAGGATCCAGAGAAGCTATCAAAGGAGACTGTCCTGTCTTTCATCCAAGCACACTACCCCTAACCCCGCTCTCTTGAGGGTGCAGGGAGGGGCTGAGCCCAGCTTGGATTCTTCAGTGACTGATGGGACTGGAAGGCTCTGCAACTTCTATCGTGGAATCTCCAGAGTTGATTTCCTGGAGATGATCGAACCAGAGGGTGGTATGCAGAAGGCACAGGATGAGGCTTTACCCTGGTAGTGTATATAAGAGTACAGCCCAGGTAGCACCTGGTGCCAGAGTACCCAAGGTGACTCCTGGAGCCAAGGCCTAATGTTGTTTTGTCCTGAAGTACTGCATGCATGAGGCCAAGGGGCTGGCAGCTTTCTTTGCTCCTATTCAAACATTCAGCAAGGTTTGTGGAGCTCTGTGTGTGCCAGAACTCCCCAGGCTTCTGCTTCTCTTGCAGTGTGGGAAGTAGCAGAGATGTTTTGATGGCAGAGCTGGGCAACTGCACATTGAAGCAGCCCTGCATTGCTCCTGGCACCTGTCTCCTTGGCCTTGTCAAAGGCTACACTATCCAGTGGAGGGTGTTAAGTCTTTGGTGAGCTGTGAGCAAAAGTTTTATATTCTTGTTGGTGTCTCCAGCACTTCTGTTTATCAAAGCACTCAGTTAGCCACTGGCAATTCTTATGTGATAGTTCCCTGTTGGACAAAGGCAAGTGCAGGTGTGGCACAGATCTGATGTGCTCACAGCTCTGCAAGCTGCTTTGACAAGGATTTCCCCTCTCCAGGTTAGTGACTGATGCCAAATGAGCAGTCTGGGGCTAATTTGTGAAAAGGTACCGTGGTTGGTGTACATGCTTCGTGGTACTTCTGAGACCAAGGTGCTTTGATTCTTGGTACTCCACATTATTACCTAAACCTTCAGGGAGGAATGTGGATGTGGGAGGGAAGACACAGAAAGCTAGGATGCTGAAGTGTCTGGAAGAAATGATGGGAATGTCTGACTTAGTTAAAAAGACCCAGGACTTCAGCAGAAAGGTATCTTCACTTTAACCATGCAGGTTAATCAGAAGCAATCCTTGTCCCCTGACTGCCCACTGGAAAGGTTACCAGACTTTTCTTTTTAAATATCAGAGTGGCTTTGAAATCCTCTGTATCTCATTTGGCTCTGTAACTGCACCTGAAATGAAGATACAGAGCTGGGAAACTCTCAGTTTGGCATTTGTGTCAAGACTTCTTCATGCGCTTCTGTGCCAGGCTCCAAGTTGGCTTCTGTTGCATGTTTTACCTTTACTTCTGGCTTCCATGGCACTTTGCCAAGTCTTCCACATAAATCAGAAGATAACACATAGTTGAATGCTTTTGGACAAGCAGCAAGATAGTCCCCCCCTTTTTTTTTGTTTGTGTGGTTTTTTTTGTTTCTTTGTTTTTGGTTGTTCTTGGCTTGTTTTTAAACACAGATTGGCAGTAGAGAGAAAAGTGATTTAGGGGTTTGTCTGAACTGTGCCTTAAGGAAAGTAATAGTTCTAGACTCTATAGCAGTTGTTTAGACTGTGTCTTTTTCTCCATATTCATATGAATAATTTGAACAAGCCTGTGCAGCAAAAGAGAAACTGACTTACACACAGGTCTGTCAAAAGTTGAAGGACTGCAGGCTGTTAATGCATCCTCTTGGCTGATCTGTAGACCCTCTCCACTCTCAAACATTTGTAAAACATGTATGAAAGAAATGGTGGCTCTTCCCTCTAAACAACAAGAGGTGTGTCATTGGTAGCTTTGTCTTGTCAAAGGCACTTCCATGAGGTATGGGGAGGAATCTTTCCCAGTGAGCAATAAAGTACCTCAACCTCTGATGTCCAGGCCTGCGTACAGTTGGCTTTTTAAACCAACCAGCATCTTGAGTTCTGAGGACCTCTGTGGACTGCCTTGAGGCTGTTTCAGTGCCAGTAAAACATGCTCCCTCTGCTAGGCTCCTTTGCGGTGTGTTGTGTCTGCAGCTCACAGCTTTGACTCCTGTGGGCTAGAAGAGTGACTTGGAAGTAGGGCCAGTGTAGGCCTCGGGAGGGTACAATAAAAAAAAAAAACCTGATCAGTCTGCAGGCTAGCTTTTATAAATGGATACTTTGTTTACTCAGTTGTCTCTAGTTCCTCATTTTAATTTGCTTTTATTTTTGATGCACTAAACCTTGATTCCAAATCTCCCTTCAAGAAGGCAAGCATGAGCCACCAAGCTACTTGCTTCCCTGCTGAGGGATTTTGTTGGGAAGGGAGGGTAAGGAAGGTCTTGCTGAAGGGAGTGTTTATGTATGTTAATTGCACAATGTATTGTTACTAGGCTTTGTATCATTTTGAGTTGACTTCTAAGCTTTCATGTTCTGTTACCAATACAGCTCCTTTAGTTCATAGCAGTGCTTCTGTCCTTCGCTTCCCACAAAATTCAGGCCAGCAGCGTCTGTCAGTGTGGCATCAGAGAAGTGCCATCAGTTAAATTTTCAAGGCAGTCCCTTTTAAAGGTTTTTGTGGCAAGTTTAGAGCATTTGAATGGGAGGACATTACAGGGGACAGTCTCTGGCACTCCTGCAGCATGGGTAGGCTGCTGTTCCACTCAAAGGAAGTACATCCCAGGCCACAAACAGACCAGTAACCCACTGCTGGGAGCTCACTGACCAGGGGGTTAAGTGCCTAACCTAGTCTGTGCTTAGCATGGTGCAATGTGTGCCAGTAGGATAGCAGGATGAGAATAAAGCAGTAGCTGAGAAACAAGACAAAACAGGAGAAGAAAACCCCAAGCAAATAAAACAGGAAGCTAAAAGGTCAAATTATTTTATTTAACACTCTACAGAAACACTTCCATTTCTGGTGGTTGATAGTAAATTGTCTTCTGCAAACACAGATTTTCAAAGGCACAAAATAGCTTCCAAGGTCTGATGCACTGGAGAGGGAGGCAGATCATCTCACGGCCCAAGTACCCAGATCCCAATGTGGATGGTACCCGCCTGCAGAGGTACCTACATCCCATCTGTTTTTGGGGAGGTAGGATTCCTTTGGTCCTGGAAGTCAGGGTATGGTGTCGTGCTGGTGTAAAAAGCAGGCTAGCTCAGTGTCTCTCTCCGGCACCACGCCAGGAGGGGGTTGGATCGGAACAGCGATGAGTCCCGTCCAACTTTAGAGCTCTTAGGCCTACTCTATGCACGAGTCAGAGATCGAGTAAAGAAGAAGAAGGAGGCTTCTTCCATTTGCAGTCCACAGGTTTATTGCAAAGGGGTGGGCAAAGTCCAAGAAAAAGCCCTAAACCACACCAAACTTCATCTTATAAAGGATTAACACCCGAGGGGGAAGGCAATTGGAGGACCAGTCAGGACGTATGTTTAGGTTTCTAGCAGGTGGGCTTATAACCTTTCCATGAATGGGGTACAGGCAGGTTGGGACATGGCATAACAGACATAGGGATCTTCTAATGAAATATCGGGGATTAGGGGTTTTCCCAAAGGGGACAGAGAGAGGAGAGACAGATGAATGAGACAATTTGCGAGAACAAAGGGTTGGAATTGGGGAGACAGACAGGGAAAGGAGAAAGGCTTAATTATGGACTGACACCTCAGGGATGGGGTACCCAGAACCTGCTAGAAACTAGGGAAGGGGGGTGGCAGAGCCGCGGGGGGATCTGAAAAGGGGCAGTTCTGGAGTGGAGTGGCGGGAACTGTGGGCCCGGCCCAGCCCCACCGTTCCCACCCTGAGGGGAAAAGCGGGACAGGAAGGGAAGGGAGTGGGATACAGAAACTTTTAACTTAACAAGCAAAATAAATACCCGCTGCAACAAAGGTAGAGGAGGAAGCTTCTTTAGCTCAGCTCTGGGAACATATAAAATCGCAATACCTACAGATTACCCTTTGAATCAAGAGCTTGGTCCCTTCAGTTTTTGACTGTGTCACAGGAGCCAATGTGTGTACTCCACCTGGGCTGGGCAGAAAGCACCTGTCTGCAATCACAAAGGTCCTCTACAAAAAGGGAGAATGTATTACCTTCCTGCATCAGGCTGAATGGTCCTGACTGTGTTTTGGCTAAGATGGCACCACCTTGAGCTCTGCTTGACCTGATTTACAAGCGCAAGTGTGCTGTGGTTTCTGATTTGTCTCCTGCCCTCAATTTGCATAGAAAAATCTTCCCTAAAAGGCTTGGAGACAATAAACAAGAACAGTAATTTGAAATGCTGATCCTCACCCCTGGGGGAGGCACAATGGTGAGAGGAGGAAGAGCTCCTTGCAGGAGTCATTTGTTCAGCAGGGAGAATTCTTGTGCAATCACATCGTCCAGCAGGTGTAAATAAGAGCAATCAGCAATGCCATGGCCACAGCAAGGGCAGCATTCTTGCGATTTTCCTTACGAAGCACACTCAGTTCTTTCTCTGGGAAACAAACAAAAGACTTGCCTATGAAGGTTCTTCATGTTGCAGCTTCACCACCTTTCAAAACTCTCTTAGAATCACAAAGCTACCTTAGCCACAGGCAAAAATTTTGGAAGCAGTATGCAAAGCTGCCAATTACAGGATGTGCTAAATGGGAAGTAACTGCCCAAACAAACAGGAACCCTTTCATTTTCTCACATCCTGACACTTGTGGTAGCTGTGCTTGGGAATACCAGACCAACTTTCCTGTTGGAAATTGACATTGCTATAGGCCATTGCTATAAGGAAGGACCGTGCCATTAGAATAACTGCTTGTTCCCTAAGAGAATGAAGGAGATGGGTGGGCAGAGAGCTATTTCTCCTGTCTTCTAGATGTAACAGCCTGGTAGCTCTTTCTAGTGCTAAAACTTAAATACAACTGTGGCCATCTTTGAATGTTGCACCTCAGAAAGATCAGCCTGGAAAAGGTCTAAACCTGGATGGACACTCTTATTCTGCTGGGGTCTGAAGCTTTTTAGAGACAGGTAAACCAGGGTGAAGGAAAGTAACCTAAGAACCACAGATGCAGAGAGAGGAAGACAGTGGCAACTTCAGGTATGAAGTCTTGCTGATCTCCTTTCTGTTTGGTTTCCCTTTCTCATCTCAAAGATGAGAACCTCACTTTTGCTAGTTCTGTTCCACAAAACTTTGCTGGCTGGTACAGGCAAGCACTGAGGCCTCCAGCCTTGGAACACTGCATGGCCAAACAGCACTAAATGTTTGGCAGGCAAGGTTGGGTGTGGACTGTATCCAGAGACAGACTGCTTTTGTTTCTGAGTTCATCTGCAGAGACTCCACAGGTTACTGCCTCTACAGTTTGCACAAGCAGCATTCAGCAGTTCCCCAAGAGGTGTTAGTAATCAAAAGAGACTTTTAGCTTTTCTTTCTGCCCCTTTCTTCATTAATACTAGCATTCTTGTGCAAACACAGAGCAATCTGCTTTAATCTACAAGGCTACAAAGGAGGTGACAGTGTCACATAACCTCATGCACAGGAATGACAGCTTAAACTGATGCTGACAATGCCATTGTCAGCAGCTGCAGTTCATGGCCTCAAGTGCATCAGCTGGAATAAGGTAAGATTTAATCAGAGGCCATAGCAGTGATGTCACCATTAGGTGAGGCTGTTGCTGCTGCAGACTGCTCCGCTAATGCCAGCAGGGATGGTTGACTGCTTGCTGGTAAAAGGGTGGCAGCAGTTTTCAGTCTTCTGCCATCTCTAGTGGTAGGCCCTTAGGGAACAGCTTTCAGTCTGTTTAAAGTGACCGTTAGCCTTCTGGAAACAGTCCTCTAACTTGACTTATAATTACAAATTTGCTCACCATACCCTAGCTTTCAGCCCTCTAGACCTAAAAGAATACTTGTGCCTCCTTCCCTTATGTGAGCTCTGCTGCTTGTACAGCTGCAGAGCACTGCTAAGCAGCTAACACACTGATCAGTACCAGGAGCCTGAAGATGTGCAAAGCAGCACCTCTAGTAGAATGGAAGTGCTGTCAAGTGTGCTATCTCAGTGAGAATGAAAGTTTGTCTACAGCAGGACTTGCACCAAGGAAGGACTCTGGCTCTCTAGAAGTACAGGTAGCAACAGCAGTGTGAATCGCTATGCTCTTGTGCTGAGCAGCCTCATAAATTGTTTTAGTAAGAACCTTTCCCAAGGAAGTTAGACTTTGCTACACTCCTGATAGCACTTGCCTTCTTACCTCTACTAGGAAAAAAAAATATTGGGGGAAGGGATGGTAAAAGCTACTCGAACCAATCTGTTAGCTATGACTATCTAAAGACTGGTCATTTGGGGTACGTGGAGGGGACATTTTCTCCCCTTCGTTAGCTGATGCTTACTTTTTTCCCTATAGAAGTACAGCTCAAGTAGGAGAATGTAGATTCCTATTATAATATGCTGACTATATTTCCATTAGTCTAGCTCCCTTTGGATGAAACTAAATTCAAAGGCAGAAGTCAGAGGTGGCAGGAGCTTGAAGACAAAGCCAAGCTGCAGCACTGATCCTATTCTGCCCAGAGGGACCATTTTTAATGAAGCTCTTACCATAGTTGTCAGCTTTGGTCATTAGTAAGTTTCGCTCTCTCTCCAGTGACTTTCTGTAATGAGAAGAGGAGTTCATTACCTGCAAGGCAGAACACAGCCTATATCTTTGCTTACATGATGGAAGAGAGACTGTCCCCACTGCTGGGGATATCTGCTCAGAGGATGGGCCCCTCACCTCTCCCTGTTGGAAGGGTGACAGTTTAGGAATACCCAGTTGTGCAAAAGATGCAGAATTTTATTTTTTCCTTCCCCCAAATTGCTTCCTACTTCTCCTTTCACGAAAGCAGTGTAGTCAAACAGCTAGAAAGGTCTCCTGGGTCAGTCCTCTACTCTAGTTTTCCCTTGGTGAGGCAGGAGATTCTGACACAGCTATAGGATGGGGAAGGGTCCTTATATGCTCTCTGGAGGATCCTGCCCCTATTCCACATCGGGCTTAGTAGTAGAACAGTAATTCTTCTCAACATTTGAAGCTGGGATCCCTTTGTCAGAGGTATCCAATTTACAGAAACTGATGAACTCAAGAAAACAAGCTGAATCCAAGCCCAGTAGTAATGAGTTAAACTAACTGTCATTAGATTGAAGACTCATAATATAGTAAAGACTAAGGCCAACCCAGCCCTTGTCTTAAACTGCACAAGATGATTAATTAATATACAGCTTAAAGTATAAACCCAAAATAAAATTCCTGAAAGCGGCATTGTTTCCATTATGGCAGTGAGGACATGGTCAGACCTTTCAGACTGTGCACATAAATAAATGTGCACTAACAAATTATCTCCTGGTTCAGAGAAAGCAGCAAGCGTAACAGAGTTTGTTGTTCCCGTGTGGCACAGCAAGAACAACCTGTAGGAGGAAAAAGATCTAAATCTATGTGTACAGCTAGTTAAGTGTAAGGGAGTGAAAGAAAGCAAGGTACGTCAGGAGCAGCAGGAGAGTAAAGGGCTCTTAAGAGAAAACTGGGGAAAGGCAAGGTGGAGGAAGAAGTGAGAAGACAGATTTACCAACACGACTGAGCTGCTACTTAGAAATTTGCCTTGTGAGGAGACTCAAGGGAAGAAGCTCTGAGAATGAGACATGAAGAAACCATGACAACTGAACTTCAAAGTAGAAAAGCAGAGCTCGTCTTTCAGTGCTATGCACGGAATCTATAATTTTGATCACGGCACCTTCCCTCCAAAGTCGTTCAAAGGATCTGGAATAGGACAATGGAAGTTCTGTTTCTATTTCCACAAAAGCTGTAAAATTCATAGAAGGCCCCAAGAACCCTAATTCATAATTCTTTGCTCTAGGCCCTGTATTTCAGACAGAAACCATCATATAACCCATCCCGTCAAGTTATCACAAGTGTAGGTTTGGTTGTTGGCCACCTAAGTACCAGATAAAGAATACAGGCAGTAAACAAGGAGAATTTAGGTCAGAAAAAGATTATTGAGATGAGGAGCTAAAGAGATGGGGGACAGGAAGAGACAGGACCCTGCCTAAATATGGATGGGGCTATAAAACTTTACTAAAGGAGGAGGGAGTAGTGCAAAGTAGAGTTTAAAAAAGAAGTTAAACTGAGCCTGATAAGTGTCAGGGGATGGAGACATCACTGTTCCTGTGATCATTTCTTATGGGGTTCGACAGGACAGTACTGTAGAGCAAACATTAGGATCATCAGGACCTCTCCCTGGGCCTATCTATGATTGAGCTTCCCAGCCTTTTTTTGCTAGGAGCAGAGCAGTTGGGTGCTAGTGACTGAAAAAATGTCCTCAAGCAGAGAGATTTGAGAATCAGCTGGGAGATCTAAGATCTCTTGCTTCACACTCAAGAGAAATAATAGGTTCTACCTATGTCTGCTACAAAATCCAGGCCAAAGTCCTTGCTTGAGTCTCAGTTCTAGAAGCCAATAGTTGCTGCCTCTACAACAGCCACAGATTTCAGGGGAATTGTCTCTTTGAGATTTCCCAAGAAAACCTAGTGTGTCAGTGCATCCCTACATCCAGATGCACAGCAACACAGGCACAGATATTTTCCTTCAGCTGCTTTTACAGCTGGATCCCAGCAGCAGTCACTGCACATCTCCCTGAGTGAACCTTCAGCTGAAGGTGGCTTCAGCAAGGTTTGAGCAGCAGTGTGTGTAAAACCTTTGCCAGACTCAGAGAGCAAGTTCATAACAGGCCAGGATTCAGATCTGCAAATGAATTGGCAAGTTTCAGGCACTACATGTCTGGTTGTGGCACAGGTTAGAGTCAGGCTGTTAATAAGATACAGCTCTCTCTATAAATGCACTTGCACTTCTCACAGAGGCAAATTCCCCAAGAAAGCTCCAAGATGTGGGAAGACAGTCTTTTCATGGGGAAATCACACATTCCCACCCCCTTCAAGGGCCTTTGGTTGGTCCTACAGCAGGATGAAGTGCATATACACAGCTGTGTAAGGAGATGGTCAGCAATACCTTCCTTCAGGACTGAGCTTCTCCCTGCGCAGCTTAAGATCCACCTCTTTCATGCTCTGTCTGCAGTGTGCCAGCTTCTCCTCCAATCCATCAATCTGAAAAACACCACACCAGTCACCAAAATTTATTCTCCCATCTTACAAGGACTCATTCCCATTCAGATGGTGGCAGCTCAGCCACTCTTTCTTCCCAAACCAAGGGAAGAACCCCAGATCTGTGTAGACATCACAGCACAGAGGGCTCATTATCTCCCAGATCAGCCTGTATTTCAGCCCAGACAACTGTTAACATCATCATCCCAGATAGCCAAACTGGCCCTGACACTGCCTATTGTGTGGCTGGCCAGCACCCTTTTGCTAGCATCTGATCCTGTTCCACTCTGTTCTAATTTCTTTGCATGTGAGTCCACAAGGAAAGGTGTGATCTAAGGTATCTTTATGCAATTAGAGGATTAAAGGAGAGACACTGGCCTAAACCAAAGCCGGATGGACAAGGTCTTTATTTAGCACTGTGAATGAATGCAGAAATCTACAAAGCACCCTCAGCTGTCTGACTGCGTGAAGAGGGAACAAAAGCATACCTCCAGTCTCTTTTACCCACCTCAATCTACAACAGCAATAGGAATCTGCACAATATGCTCAAGGGAGCATTCATCACTACCTCCTTCAACCAGTAGAAAGTGTTGGCAGCAACCTGTTTCCCTGCAGAAAAACATTGGTTATCACCTTGTTTCTCTTCATCAAGTATCTCAACAGCCACCCCTCTGTCTTCCTGTGGAGGGGAGTAACCACTGCTAAGCACAGGAGGGTTGATTTCCTTGCGTGCAAACAGACTGCCCAGGAGGGAATCCTACCATGGGCAACAGTTCTGGGAATCATTCCTCTCTTCTGCCTAGCAACCACAGTGTAGACATCTCAAGGAAAACTTTGTCTTTCAAGCTTGCTTCCAGCAGGAAAACAGTGAGACTAATCAGACAACATGAGGACAACAACCTAGCCTGAAAGAAAACAGCCTCGGTGCACTAAGGTGGCAATGACCCCTCTTTTGAGCTACTTAGTGCAACATTCCTGCTGTGCCTGGTTCTCCGTGGAAGGCCAAGGTTGGCAGCATGGCCTCCCTGTGGTGGGAGGCTTCACACACCGGACGCTAAGAGGCAGCACAGTCCCAGGTAAATGTGGAATGAGCTGCCTGTACACCAGCCTCAGAGGCAGCCCAGAGCACAAACACACTCATAAAATGTAATAAGGGAAACAAAATCAAAGGTAGTGGTCCCTAATTATTGCTGCTTTGGGATCATCTCTGTTCTGATCACCTCCTGTTAATGAGCTCATTAACAATCTCACACCTTCTGCTCAGGAAAGGCAGGCAGGCATTATAACTAAGCAGGACAGGAGAGAAGAGGCTTGACATAAACTAGACCATGAAAAGAAGTTTAACTAGTCAGTTAAATAGTCTGGAGGGAGCACAGCTGAGCTGGGGAGGGGGACACATACAAGACTCAAAAAAATCTTTGATTTATCAGATAGCACTTTCAAAGTCCTGGGCAACTCTGCCAGTGCTCAAGATGCCAAACTCCCCATAGGCAAATGCACAGCTTCCTGAGCCCAAAGCTTAGAGAATAGCACTTCCATGTTTAGCAATGCTTGGGTTTGCCTGGATAAGGATAACTGTCCTCCTCCATTTTCAGTTGTGCCAGTTAAGAACGTTATCTGCAGCTGCTCATCATCATGTCATCCACTACAACTCACCCAACATGATGCACTGCACCAGTCTGTTTCAGGGCTAAGAAAAGACTTCACCAAGGCCAGCTCTGACCACACTTAGCAAGTTAATTTAACAGCAGACTGATACAGCTGAGGTGAGGTGTTGGTCCAGTCAAATCCAAGAATTACCATATCCCTCACCAGTTCCTACCATTTGCAAACGGCTGTTTCTGCTCCCTTAGCTGTTGGAAACCCTTATGTGCACACACAGGAAAAGATGCTTCAGCATGTGTTACCTGGTTCTTCCTTAGTCTGTTAAATTATTACAGTGCACCATGGCTTCTCTGGAAATACATTTAAAAATAATGTTGAATAATGCCTTAATGAATTAATGAGAGCTTTCCATGCTACTGCACTCCAATCCTTGCTCAGCTGGCAGTTGCTCTCCCTCATACTCAATGCAGTTGTATTCTCTGCTCATATTTTCCTCATTTAATGAGACTTAACAAGAGTATATTCTGCCCAATTTTGTCAGTGCTTTTACTTTTTGCTGACTAAAAATCTCCAGATTCCAAATAATACTTGAAAGTTTCAACTGGTTTTACTGCTCTTCAATCAAAACCCAAGTTTGGGTCCCTGCTGGAGAGCAATAATTTGCTAATAAACCACATGGCTCAGAACTGAACCATCAGCTGTGCTGACCTGGGGGCACAAGGGATAAAAAATAAACAGGAAAAAAAAAGCAAGGAAGGATGAACATGCTTAATTAATTGCTGAATGAACAAAATACTTTTTTTTCAGAATCTCACTACTTCTTTTCTTCTGGCTAGCCTGGATTATTTGGGGTTATAAGGAAGGACAAGAATGAGGATTCACAGATGTTAAACCATTCACTGTTCCTCAGTTTCCCCCCTTATTAATTAAGACAATATAATCTGCCTCCTGAAGGCAGCTCATTTGAGTAAGAAGCCTCAGACACTGACCCACACTACAGGCAGAGAACTATCTTGATATGTCAATTGCCTTGCTTGGCATTTAGGATCTGCTCCTGCAAGAAGTCTCACAGCAACTCAGCCATCCAACTTTTCACTGCAGGAAAAAAGAAAGCCAGAAACAGAAAATAAGCACAGGGAAAAATCAGAGTAATACCTGGGAACCACTGATTACTCTCTGGACTGCTGAGGAAACTCCTAGAGCCATAGTCTGTAAAATTGTAGCACAAGAAAATCTGTAGGGTTTTGCCATAATTCCCTGCTGCAACTAGCTCTCCAGGAGAGCAATGCTAGAAGCAGTTGCTCACCTGAGCTTGCTGTGGATGGAAAGCTTTCCCTCCTACTAAATATTACATGAGGTTAGTTGGGATACTTACCTGGGCACACTGGAAGCCCACAGGAAAACAAAAACTCAAGCCTGCTTAGCTGAACCACCCTTGCACTTCACACTGCCTTATCTCTTTAGTGGCAATCTCAGCACAATGACTCCTAAGTTGCAAAGATGAACCCTTCCTCTTTTTAGCTCTCCTTTCCTTGAAGGAGATCCTCTGGGACAGAGCTGAAATGCAGCAAGCAGAAAGCTCATGGGACAGCCCCTCAGGTTCACACAAATGGTAGCAGGGACACAGGACTTCACTCACAGCAACATCTCTAAGTAGTTCCAGTTAAAAAGGGGGAGTGAAACATGTACTTTACATCCAGGCAGCAGCTCTGGGCACACAGAGCTGCCCCTCTGAAGCTCCTCAGGAAACACTCCAGAAGTAAAGTCCCAGCAGCTTTGGATGCACACAGGGATCTAAGACCAGATGCCTCCTTTGCTCCACAGGTACGACAAGGCATTCAGCTATTTTTGTGGAATTCTGGCAACACTTGCTCATGATCTGGAAACCCTTTTAAATCAGAGAGACCTGGAATGGATTTCAATCCAAACTGACTTACATGCTTATTACAAATTCCATTTGTTGGGACCATCTTGGGCAGGGAGCCTGAAATAGCTCACATAAAGGTAGAGACAAAGAGAGAAGTGAAAAAGCTTTTCTTATAGAATTGAGCTGGATCCCATTTAATACATTTTGTAGTGAATTAATGAAAGCTTTCCTTCCAGCAGAAAGGCTAAAAGTGCTTTTCAAGAACTGGCATCCACCCTCCGCTTTTATGAATTCCCTAATTAAGATACTGGCAAAGAACCATATCACACATATGTCAACATCCAACAGCATTAGGTAATGAGGTTTTCATCTTCTGGCCCTCATAAAACAGATCAAAGCAACTGAAGAGGTAGGGGCAAAGAAGAAAACCCTTCCCTGAGCAGTCTTTACATGCCCTGTCACCCTGCCAGCACACTTGAACTGTTCTTTCACAGAAGAATAATGGTTCCTGCATCCATCCACAAATTTGGCTGGATTATTAAAATCAGTCCAGCAGAAACAAATTTTGGTTAAATTCAGGTGCTAACTTGCTGTTCATGGACACACTTCCATTTTCTCCATGCTCCTGGAATAATTTTGCATGCTGGAAAATAATTTCACAGATATTCCACCCATAGCATGCTTGGAAATATTTACCAGACAAGCTATTCACAGCAGAGGCTGATCCACCAGCAAAGTCTAAGATGACTCCTGCAGAATATCCCTGTGTGTTGCTAAAGGAGGAAAGGCTGGATCCTACCTACACCTCCTCCTTCAGCCTTGCAGGGATCATCTTGCTAGTCAACATATCCTGCCTCAGTCCAGACCAGCAGCTTTGCAGGCCCGCACACAGATGTGACCACAGAGCATGTGAGACAGATTTTTGAAAACTTCTGCAAGAACAGCTCTACAGAGTATGGACTGTGTCAGCCTTTTCCCTATTCTTTATGCCCATTCATAGACACTGATCAGCCATTGTCCTGTCAGAAGCAGCAACACAAGTAAAAATGCTTTCTTAGAAACATACCTGACATTTTGCTGCCCAGGCAGTGTCTTTAATTTAATGCACTTTTCTGCTTCTCTGATTTTTTTTTCAGTTGCTGCCTCAGCCACAAGTATATTTTTAATGGTTACAATATCCTTTGCAAAAAGTTTTAAAGCAGGTTAAGGGAAGAACAAACCCGTCCTGTTTGTTCTCAGCTTGTCACCTGCTGGTTTAATTTGATAGCCCTAACTTTCTATTGACAGTGTATAGTCATTCTTCTCTTAAAGGTACAAATAGCATGCAGAGGATATAGACCTATATTGGGTCCCTTGCAGTCATGTTTTCCAGCTTAAAAGGACCTGGAATGCTTGGCAGTTTCTTGCATAGAAGTTCTCCACACCTTTGGTCATCCATGTCACTCTTTTCAGTTAATTCCATTTTCACTATTTTGGTACAAAATGGACCAGAATTGCCAGTTTCATTTTCCTGATGAACTTCCTCAAGCAAGTCCTGTGAAGCTCAGCATTATGGCTGCCTGTCAAAAGACTAGAGCTATATGAAGGAAGCGGCATGAATTTAAACAACCACAACATTATGGAGACCCATTTATATCTATTTAAACCAGATAATATTGATTACATCTGCAATTTGTAAGTGCAAGCTAATCTGATGAGTGTCTATATTGGAAATTGCGTTCATTTAGCATGATGACTTCAGTTAAACAAACATGACTCTGCCAAGTTGAGGCCTTTCAAAGCTAGTCATGCATCATGTCATATTAAGACTCATTTGAAGTTTTCTTTACAATCGTAACAGCTCAGAAGGTAATACTAAACAGAATAAGTTTAAATTATGAATCAAATATTTTTGTTGTCATACAAACTGAAACACAGCCCTCTCTGTCTTAAAAGGATTTTTTTTCTTCCTCCCTCTCTTTGACTAGTGTTCTCATCACTGCAAATGGAAAGAATTTTATCTTGTAGTAGTGCCTTTGCACAGGGATTTTCATGTGTAATGCATAAAAACTAGTAGTTCTAGAATCCTTTCAAAACCAGTATGTTCCATCATGAAAACTTCTAAAAAACCCCAAAACCTAATCTAAAGCTACTACAAATCCTCAAACACTTTGCAAGAACTTTCTGTGGAAGCTAAAATCAGTCCCTTCTCATTCGGTGAATAGCAGGCCCCCAACAGGCTGAGTAATTTTGCCACCTCTCTTTTTATTAGGTAGGCCCTACTATCTCAGCTCTTATTGTCTGCTGCCTCTCAAACAACCACCAAAAATAAATAAAAAATTAAAAAAAAAAATATTAAAATTAAAAAAAAAAAATCACCATTCAATTCTCTCTGGTAGGCTCACCAAGGAAGCATGGACCGTCACCCAGTCACCACACCCCTCTGGACATCCTTTGGTGGTTACATTTGGGTTAGAGTGCCCAGAACTGTGTTTCTCTGGTGAAAGCTTAACCAATGAAATCTACCAGAAAACCATAAACCAAACTCCTATTCCACACAGTAGGATGAGAGGGGATCTCATCAATACATATAAATATCCTAAAGGTAGGTGTGAAGAGGTTGGTGCCAAACTCTTTTCTGTGGTGCTCAGTGACAGGATGAGGAGCAATGCCCATAAACTAAAACACAGGAAGTTCCACGTCGATGTGAGAAAAAACTTTTTTACACTGAAGGTAGCAGAACACAGAACAGGCTGCTCAGGGAGGTTGTGGGGTTTTCCTCTCTGGAGACATTCAGAATCTACCTGGTCATGTTCCTGTGTGATCTGCTCTAGGTGACCCTGCCCTTGCAAGGGGGTTGGATGAGATGATATCCATAGGTCCCTTCCAGCCCTAAGGATTCTGTGACACCTTTATGTTACTAGCTGATGACACATATGTGACACACCCCACCATTTCCCTGGCTTTTCCATTCTGGTTACCTTTGTCTGTTGTGCATGTTCTCACCTGAAAAGACTTCAGGGCAGAGAGGTGATCAGTAAGATTCACTGAATGAATCCTGCCCCATTTCAGCAATTTGTGAGGAACATTCAGGATTTGCTATCCCCACAGTATTCAAATCCACAGATTTGAACTTGAAAAGACTTGAGTCCAGACAGCACTGTTCAGTGCAGGTGTCAGAAAGATGTATACTTCAGAGTGACCTCAACTAGCACAACTTGGTTTATTAACAGAAATACAAAGCCTCAACAGAGCTTACCAGAAACTCTACTCCAGAGATCACAGAATCACAGCATGGGTAAGGTTTAAAGGACCACAGTGGGTCATCTGCTCCAACCTCCCTGCTCTGGAACAGTCATCCTGAAGCACATGGCACAAGTGGTATCTCCAGTGACGGAGAGAGAGACAAAACACCCAAGCACAACAATAAAAAAACAGCTTTAGAAGGAAGGCATACTCTTAAAACCCAGGCTTTTCCCTTTCTCCTCGTTGTGAGTTACAGGCCTCTCACATGCTGGTTTACCACTGGACTCCTTTCAAGAAGCAGCAGCACTTGAAACAGCACGTGAAATAGCACGGCTGACTTCCAGCGCCGCACGCAAACAATGGGCGGGTGGTCACAGCCCGCCGCAGCACCCCCACGGGAACACACACCCACCGCCCCTCACGGCACTGGCTCAAGGGCCCGGCAGAAGCAAGGACAGCACATGCCACCGCTTGAGGCCGGAAGTAAGGATGTGGCTCCAAGCCCCGCGCCAGCCCCGGCCACAGCAACCACCGCACCCCTCACCTCTCGGGCCACACTCGGCCCCGCTCGCCGCCTGCCCATGGTCCGGCCCCGCCCGGCCGCGCATGTGCACGGGCGCCCCGCGCGCCGCCGCCTCGGTGCGGGGCCGCGCTAGGCTGGGCGGGGGCCATGTTGGGGAGGGTGGTGCTGCCTGCCCACGCCCTTGGGGCTGCTGGACCCGGCTCTGGGTCTGGTCCTGCGAATCGGATCGGCGTGATTCCGACACAGCCGAGGGTGAGCGGCAGCCAGAGCGGTGCTTCCCGTGTTGTGCCGGTGCTGCCCGCATCCTGCTCTGCCCTCTCTAGTGGCAGCGTGTGAGGGATGGCTGGGGGAGGACCAGCAAGCTGAGGTGGGACTTCTCGGCTATGCCTGGTCGTGCACTCTCCGTTCCTCAGAGACCCCGGCTCCCTCGGGTGCTGGCTGAGCAGATCCTAAGTGATAAGCTGGTTTTCCTGCAAGTGGAGCGTTCCTGGCTACTCCAGACCAGGGCTTGTAGTGCTGGGGGTCAGGGGTCACTCAGGAGGAAGGCAACCTTGGAAACACAAGGCAAGCTCAGAACGACTGCTTTGTGGCATGTTGGGATAAATGATAAATTTTTTGGACATCAGGAGGAATTTCTTCACTGAAAGGGTTGTCAAACATTGGAACAAGCTGCCCAGGGAGGTGGTGAAGTCACCATCCCTGGAGGTGTTTAGGCAAAGATGATGTGGAACACAGTGTCATGGTCTAGTTGACATGGTATTTCATCACAGGCTGGACTCAGAGGTCTTTTCCAACCTAATAGATTCTGTGATTGTCTTATTCAGATTGTTCTTGGGGCTTCCTACTCAAACGATAGTATTGTGCTAACGCAGCTGAGGAAAAGCCAGCTGTGTGATCTACCTGGAGATAGCGCTTTGTGCATGCCAGCCAGTTCAATGCAAGAGGATGTTACATATGCATGACAACACTTGTTCTGGCCAAGAAAGCTTTTCATGAAACACTGCTATATTGCATTAAAAAAAAAGCAACACCACTGAAATGTATCTATCTTCAGGGTAGGACATGGCTGCTACATGACAGCAGCAGGGCTATTTGCTGGCAGAAAAGGAAGGCTGTGCAGCAGCAGCAGTATCTGAACAAATACTCTCTGCTGACTGAAATTTTGCTAGAATGGCAGGAGTGCAGATGTGTGTCATGCAAGCCATGATAATACTGATACCTCATTAGTGTGTTTCATTTTTCTTTCAAACACCTCCCCTTCCTTCATTTTTATTGTGTGGTATGTACTGTATTGGTAACAGCATCACTCTCATTTTATGTCTGGAGAAAAATGAGGAACAGCTGTACTGTTTTCTGCTTCCCAGTGTGGTACTTGACTCTGTGCAGCAGAGTCTATACTTCTGAACCTAAAGGAGCCAGAACTCCCACCTCCAAGCTGAGAGCCTGTGAGATAACTGCTTTTCAAGCAGGGGCAGCTAGTCAGAAGGTAGTAAAGAAGCTGAATAGCACCCAGCCAGCAGCCCTGGAAAAGCACAGTGTCAGGGGTAGGGAGAAAATGAAAAAGTGGGAGAATGTTATTTTTTCTCCTCTTTGAAGACTTGATTAGTGACTGTAAATACAATCTAAAAATGCATAGAGGTTTGAAGAAACCCATCTGTTATGGTTTACATTGGGCTGAAATAGCCATTAGTTCAACAGAAAGCATTTTCTCCTTCACAAAGGTGAGTATTGATTCAGAGGGAGGATTGTCAATTCTCATATACACTTCTCCACAGAGAGAACAAACATATACCATTTTGCGGGCAGACGACTGTGACCTTTGTTGTCACATCTTTTGGGAAGACAGAAGAGGGAAACTGGTTCCTCCCTCACAAGAAAGCCACCATTCCCACCATTGCAAGCAGCAGTTTTCAATTCATGTATTACTCCTCCTGGCACTCCTGAATCCATCAAGCTGATTACCTCATTATGCCTGTTACCTGAT
This sequence comes from Anthoscopus minutus, assembly GCA_013399455.1. Lineage (NCBI taxonomy): Eukaryota > Metazoa > Chordata > Aves > Passeriformes > Paridae > Anthoscopus > Anthoscopus minutus. The sequence goes on along the minus strand of VWYI01013722.1, from coordinate 24,441 downwards.
CTTGTGTCTCCTGGTTCTGCCCTCAGATGACACCTTTTCTTCATCCATCCTTGTTATGTCTCATTTCCTATGTAATGTCATTCATGTCATCTACATGCTAATGCAAGAAAGAAAAACTTTCTTTTCCTCTACAAATTTATGGTATTTTTCTTCTTGAAACCTGAAGAACAGATCTAGAAGTTTTTCACATGCAATAACATGAGCTTACATGTTTTAGAATATTCACGGACATGAGTATGAATTTGAACTACTCCATATCAAGCGGTTGCTACTGTCAACATTCATATCTAAGCTGGAAATAAAAAGTTTTTAGCTTTGAGGGCAATCATGTAATGGAACACACCTCCTGCCAGAAAGGTAAGAGGAAAAGAATTGAAATAGTTTTAGTAGGCTCTGGAATGGGATGGTCTAACAAACAGCCTGTAAGAGGAGGGTGCAGGATGTGATGATGTACAGGTGGACACCAAATAACATACCCAGTAATGAGACTGGGTGTGGTCCTGCTGAGACCCTGCTCAGTGTGTCTGATTATGCTGTCCCTATTGCTTCCTTGCAGCCAAAAGGAGCGACTAAGTGGTGTTAGAAATTAAAAATACACAACTGTCAGCTTTAAAGGAACATTCAGGGACACTGCACCTATGTGCCCAGAGGCAGGATTAGATACACTGATGCCACCACCCAAGCAGGTGTTTGCTGTACCTGTGCTTAACACAGCAGGAATGCTGCCACCTCCTCAGCACGTGTTACACTGTTCATTGACTGGTAGCAGAAAAGGTTTGCCTCCTCTCTGTAAGTTAATTAAGCTTGTTGCATGTGGACCTATTATCAGCACACATGGGGAGCAATTGATCAGCATCTTCTAACAAACTTATGTATTTAAGGTTCATTATCATATGCCCTCTTCGGTTTTCTTTCTGTTAGACTCAGCCCTCTTCTTTCAATCCTATGCATTTTGCAGCTCTTATACTGTTTGTTACCTTTCTCCAGTCCAAACCTAGACTAATCCTATCTAACTTGGGTGTATTGAGAAGGCAAAAAATTATCCCCTTTGTCTTATAAGCAGTGTGTCCTACTAATGCAGCCAAGAGGAAATTTGTCTTTTACATTTTACAAATTACAATTGCCATTTTCACAATGGCAATTCCTATTTGGTTCACAACCCTGTAACTCCTCAATGTTTCCTCAGTGCTGAAATCTAGGTAGATTTTACCCATTTCTTTATTGGTACATTTAATTTCTTCCCTTTCTCAGTACAGTATTTTGCACCAGTTTTATGAAATTTTAGCTGGCTGAATGTGAGCTATTTCTCCAATTTGCCAAAATCTTTTTTTTCCCTATTGTGCCTTCTGTCTTCAATGATCTTCCAGACTTGAGGCCAACTATGCATTTTATAAACATACTTTATTTGATTATCCAAGTCACTGGGGAAACCAGTTGAGGGATCTGTTCTTTGTAAGTCCTCCGGATCTGATGACAAACTACTGATAACTAGTTTTAGACTGCATACCTGTGACAAATATTGTTTCAAAAAGCCTTACTACACATCAGGATAGCCTACATTGCTGGGCTTGCTCTCTCTACTATTCCAGTTACTGTGACAAAGAAAGCCAAACAGCTGACATGATCTGTTCTTGGCTTTTTCTCTACTGGCTTTTTCATATTACCTGATTATCTTTAAGTGATAACAAATTAATTGTTTAATAATTTTCTCCGCATTTATTGAGGAGATGGGAAGGTAATGAGTGAGGAATCAAAGTTTTCAGGAAGGTTTAGAGACACTTGCTGATTTTTATTAGGGCAGTGCTGACTTTGAGGATAATTTAATAGTACAGACATTAAGTCTTCACTAGTAAATTAAGCAACATCAGGAAACATTCCAAGAATACAATCTCAATCATCAGATTTAAGTGTCAGCATACCCCTGGCATGATTTTATTTGGTCCCACTAGGACTGTCTCCGACAATTTCCAGGAATGATTTGGGAGTTATAGGCAGAGGACCATTTTCAATGGGCTGTTCAATTAGGTAATGGTTTCAAAGGTGAAGAGAGTTTTATAATATGGATGTGAGCCATTTGCTGCTAGTTTACAGGATGTATCTAGGACAATGTTCCTGGGCACTCCTGATTTACTACTTTCCTACCTCTTTTGTTATTCTCCATCTGCAAGATTCATTGTGCTTTGTAAGGACAAATGAATCATTCCTGAGAAGTCTCAGAGGAAGTTGAGGCCAGATGTCTCACTTTATTGATGTGAGGCAGTATCTGACCCAATCTTCACAGCAATGAAGTAGCTGGGCTAGCATTGAATCAGAAACCTGACCTCTTATGCTTGTCTGTGCCATGAGGAGCAGCCATTTGTGTCCCAGGCACATCCTTCCCCAGCTTGTAGGCAATGTCTCAATGGACCATGAGACAGGAGAGGACCTTCCAGTAACGTTCTGAGAACAGGTGTCCCCCAGCATAGTGAGTGTCCAGCTCTAGCCCAATGCTGTTTCTTCTTCTCTCCCAGCCCTGCTGTATGTACCACATACAGCTGGCCACTGGGAGCCCAGAAGGAAGGAAATCACTGTGCTTTATCAATGGAGAAGCCTCTCTGCAGGGAAAAGCTGAGGTTGAGAGCAGGTAGGGTGAGCTAGCCTCTAGCCATATACTTACACCTGTGAAGAGATGGAGGGAAGCATCTTGATGCAGAAGGCAGCCAGAAATGGGGAATCCCTGAGCATGATGACTCCTAACACGCTGGAATAGGTAGAAGATTTCTCTGCGGCAGAGGTTGTGTGTTAACCTCCTGGGGGAAACAAAAACTAAGTGCAAACAAGGCAGACAACAAGCTGAGAGGTGCCATGAGCTAGAACTGGGCTATGGAGCTTAATTATTCCCCCACTTCCCTCTTGTAGGACCAACATATAAATTCCCTGCCTTCTCCCCAAGCTCTATAAACAGGGATGAAATTGCCTCTTTGCAATGATGACCAGGGGACAAAAATTCCAATGCAGACATGTCTGCCTTTACCAGCAAAGACAGTAGAATTAAATGCCACCAGGGAGCAAAAGAAGAACAAAAAGTGCTGTCAAATTTCAGATGTCTGGAAGATGCTCCTGTAGTGTGGGCTGTTTTTTTTCTCTGGGAAGATAAATATTGATAATCCAATGGACTGCATCTTCAGTTTGTGCATCATGCTCTCTGCTTCCACCTTGATGGGCTTTATACAGATTCTGGGAACAGCTTGAGATGATAGAATTAATTAAATGAAATTAATCAAAACAACCTAGTGGAGAAAAACTGGCATCGGTGAAATGCAGAGTTGGACCAAGAAGGGATTCTGTAGTTCAGGCTAATGCCTGCCCTCATCAATAGATTCTGTTTGGATGAAAGCCTGTGTTAGATAAAATTCAGTCAAACATGAGGGGCTCTGAGGACTTGTGTGCCTCATGCAAGATCGTGACTGTCCATGCAGTGCAGTAATTGTGGTGGGAACAGATGGATTCCTGCTTTTCAGAGAGCCAGGCACAGTGTGTAATCACAGATCTTGTTTTGATGGTGAATGAAGCTGAACTCCAAATCATGCTGTGTTTATGTGGAGGAAGCAGGAGAACTGCTGCAATGGCTTTTAGAGATTAGTGATCTAAGAGGGTTCCATGGGTCCAATGGATGTGTCCCACTCTGCAAACTTGGAAACAGAGGTATAGATTTAACCAAATGGATTACTGAAATTGGAGATTCCCTTCTGCTTTAGTCTTTGCCCATTTCTCCAGCACATGAGCCCAAGTATTCTTACACCAGGTACCACCAGTTGCCACCAGTTTGGAGGCAATGTTTTTGGCCTGTCTCAGTCATTTTTGTTCTACGCTTTATGAAAGTACTGCTGTTCTCCCTAAACCACACTGCATCCTCTTGAGGATCTAAGAAATTGTGTGGGCATGGTTTCTATCTATTGAGCAAGGATAAGAGCACATTTACAAGAAAAAAAATATCTGAGTGTGGTCAGATATATTGTGGGGATGGGTCCCTTAAAAATATCTGAGAACAGAGAGACCCAAGCAGCTTTATGAAGTGTTGTGCTATTGGGGTCACAACCATGTGCCTGAGCTTATTCAGCAGCCTGCAGAGGTGCATCCATCACAGAGACAGGCAGTGTGATGTAGAGGCAGTACAGGGTCCTGCTAGTTGCCTGGAAAGTCATGGGGAGCTGTGTATTTCTGAATCAGGGCATGGCTGACTAGAACAGCTTGCCCCGCTTTTAACATTTGCCATGTATCAGGGGAGGTAAAATGTGGCCATCACAGTTTCCCCAGACAAGTTTGCTTCTGATGTGCTTGAGGGATCTTGAGAAGAACTCCTTGGGCTCCTCTGCCCGTTCAAAATTGGGTGACTTGGCTTTATAGCAATGTTTTTAAATTGGGGTCCCTCAGCTATGTTCAGAACCTGAGCCCTTTCTTGGAGATTTATACCCTTGAATAGGCTCCAGGGAACTAGAAGGTACTTACTTGGCAAGTAGGCTGTGGAGATTTAGGGTGACAAGATTGGCCTGGTGATGCAGAACTCACACACTGCATTTGTGGTCCTGTGCTGGGTGTCTGGTTTCTAGCTGTCATCTGGGGCACAGGGTCTCCATTCCTGCCCTTGGCACCCCATTCTCACCTGCTCTACTTCCTTGCCCGTCTGTAACGAAATAATGGGTGGGTGACAAATTCTCTTCTGTTCCCATCTTGACTTTTTTATTCAATTTATGTATGGCATTCCCCCATCTCCTTGTCCCAGGGGTATTAAGATCTCCAATTTCAGATGACAGTGCTGTAAAAGGCATGAGGAAGCTGACTCATATCTGCTGTTTGTCAAAAGCACCATATTCTGTATACAGATCCCATGGGGAACTTGTTCTACAAGGTTCCAGGTGCTGTTAGAGTAGTGAAGTGTTCAAGTACTCTGTAGTCTTGCTGACAGAGGCAGGACAAACCAAGTCTGTACCTCTTCCCACATCGTCTCTTCTGCAGGCCTGTCATGTGGCAGAGAGGCTGCTTAGTGCTGTGGCCAATCCTAACAGGGTTGTCAGTTGTTAAGAGAGAGGACAGTCATGTAAATGTATTCCCTGGCTCATGTACCTTTCTGTGCAGTCAGACTAAGTCCATCCTCGTCTGCAGGGACAGTGAGGGACTTGTCCTCTAATGTGTCCTGTGATTTTTCTGGACAGTGAGATGTTTTCTGAAAAGAAAGTGCCTAATATTTATTATAAGCACTGTCCTTCTCAGTCACTCTCCTGCTTCAAAGCCCTTCTTGTTCGTCCTGGTGGTCATTAGGCCCTTGTACTCCTAGGAGAGCATGTGTTGACCCTTTGCTTCTCTTTTTCCCTGGGGTAATGGGAGAGAGGCTTGTAAGGACAGGGGGTGTTTTGGGCTCCTTGAGGTGGGAGAAGAGAGAAGTTTGCTCCTACATGAAGCTGTATGCAAATGGGAGGTGACAGCCCTGTGCATCCCAGCATCCTCTTGTATTGTTTAGGTAGGATGAGAGTGATTAGATCCTTCCAGGTCCTTGCTGAGCTCCAAGAGAATGTGTGGCTCACTGCCTCTGATCAAGAGGCTAGTAGAGAGTCTGAAAATAGCATTATTTCTCATGCTATCATTTCTGCTTTCTCAAATAACTTACTGGGTGATTGGTAGAGACAAATGCTCCCGAAATAGGAACCTTGCAAGAAATCTGAATGCCCCAAGTCTGAGATGACCAAAGAGCTGAAGTCAGACTGACACATGCACATATCATGCTAGCTTGCATGTGAAATCAATTGAAATTTCCTGAGCTAGGATCCAACTGGTGCCCTAATGAAGACTTCTCGCTCTTGCAAGCAGACAATTAAAACCAGTCCTTATACATCCCCAGCTTCCCCAGTAATTTCTGTTATGTAAGTTGTCTGGGTCTTGATACGTGTTACTTTAATTATCTCTGTGCACCCACATAAATATACTGTGTGTGTGTTCACACAAAATTCATCTATTTATCTACCCCACAAACCAACATGTTGCTGGGAGACAACATGGTCTCCTGAATTTTTTATGCCTCTGCTTAGGTTGGAAACAATCCAAAGGTCAAACACTGTGCTGTATCTCCAGTCACCTTGTCAGTCAGCACTGAGCATGGGTCTCTGATACTTTCTGAATCTCCAGATTGCCCATAGGGCACTAAATTACAGCTATTACAGTGCAATTTGCTGTACAATTTTATTCTTTGATACACTACCTGCCTTTGTCTGTCTGCATAGCAGCGAGAGCAGTATGCATTATTTACCAGGCTAAGTACACTGCTGCTGCTACTGAGGGGAAAAAAAAAAAAAAAGAGAACAGGAACAGGCTTGAAATAGAAAAAGGTGGCACAAATACAGCTTCCTGGGAAACGGTTTCACAGTTATATAAAACTTTCTGAAATATTGCAGTGCCTTTTGCTCCCTTCACAGAGGCGTCCATGGCCTCCTGAAGTTCTTTAGGAAGAACAGAGGTTCTACGGCAGATGGGAAGCCCAATCTGGCCAGTGCCTTGGCTCCAGGAGGACCCCATGGCAAGTGCTGGGACTGATGGGGAGAAACACATAATGAGGAAAGCAGGGTGCTGCTCCTCTCCTCATGGGATACTGCAGGCCCTTAAATTGCCGTGTGTTTTTTCCTTTTTGGTCAGAAATCCTTCTGGGCTCTAAGAAGCCATTTCTGTGTTACTTCAGTTGATATATTCCAGCCTTTCTTCAACCTAGCCATGGTTTGTAGTCCCTCCAGGTTGTCCCTTTGAACCTTGAACCTACTGGGTCAGGGATCTGGGGAATAAAATCAGTTTCAGAAGATTTCCATATAGTGCAGAGATCATCAGAAAAGTGCTTTCTCTACTTTGACAGAGTGAGAAAATCAGGCTTTGCTGCCCTGCATTGGCTGCAGTGTCCTTTGGGCTTCATTCCCGGACAAGAGTCTGTCTGCCAGGCAATTTTGGAATGTGCCTGGGTGGAGCATGCTGCACCTGGCTGACCTGCTAAAAGGCAGCTCCAGGCTTCCCGGCAGTGTAAACAGCTGGTGGAGATGACAAGGCAGAGCCGGCCAAATCCTAGCAGGAAACCAGGAGTCAAGGCCAGCCCAGAAAGAGCGAGCCTGGGGATATGAAGGTTTGCTGTTTCCACCTGGTGAGAAGAGGTGGTATGTGCATGGTGACCCAGTTGTTTCTCTTCTTCCCTGCAGATATTCCCTTCATTTCCCCATCATCAGCTGGCAGCAACAGCCTGACCAGCTTGCTGTGTCTCTGGTTTAGGCACTACACATAGCAATGGTCAGACATCACCTTATCCATCAGGTTGTGAGTACACTGGATGCTAATCCTGCAGGGAGAGTGAAAGCAGCTCTGCACAAGCCACCTAAAGGAAGAACTGAGTGGAGTCATGCACCAGCTCCTGGTCTTTTATTTGTTGAGATAAGCTGCAGACAGAGTGGTTTTAAATCTAGTCTGTGGTCAGGAGTTTGCTTACTATTTGAATGTCTTGAGGCAGATTTGGAGGGGAGAGAGAGCTGGGGCTCTGATTAGTGCAGAGTTGGTTGAAATAGCATCATCCTGTATTGTGGCAGTCACTGTTCTGATTGTTTCCACTCTCCCTGGTGACTGGAGCCTTACTCACTTTCTTTCTCTCTGCTTTCCATGTCACCTGGTCCCATTATTGCTCAGCAATACAAAGTAGATTGCAGGTTGCTTTCTCTGTTTGGCCCACAAAGCAGTCCTTACAGGAGATGTATTTCTGATTGAAATTCTCCCTGTCAATTGCTGCAGAGATGATTCCTACACAGCATGAAGACGCTTCTTGTGAAATTGCTAGCAAGAGATTGCTGTGTTTCCACGAGGCTCAGGTTCCCACTTCCTTCCTTTTCCTGGCAATGCAATTCTGTCCCCATTTTTAGAGATGCTTTGCACCCCCTTCTGCTTTTGGAGGCTCCTGAAGTGGGAATATCAAAGCAGCCCATGGAGGAATGTCCCCAACCCTCTCCCTTCAACAAGCAAGACTCCAGGCTGGAGCATCCTAGATAGGTGTCTTTCTGAAATCAGTGCTGAGAATGGAGTGTTTTCCCTTTCCATGCTGAGATAAGCCAGTTCTGGGTGAACCCCAAAGACTGTGTTTCTGAAACAAAAAGTTTCAATTGTCTTCTTGTCCCCTGTGGGGAGCTGGGCTCAGGTCACCAACTGTGGACTGTGCTGAGCAGTGTTGCCCTCCCTTGGGCCTGAACAGTTCTGATGGTGGGAACAGGAATTGAACACACACTTGGATGAGATGCTTACAGCTCCCTTGCTGAGAGCCCATTCCAGCCAGCCTCTGAGCTGTTGTTCCAGGTTGACAGTATATTTTTTAGCCCAAAGTGTCTTCAGTTATGGGAATTCCTAGGAGACCAGGTGAACCTGTGCATACAGGTTAAACACAGTTTGAAGTTTGGATGGGGTCCTGTCTACAAGCTGTGCTGGAGGAATGCAGGAATATCCATTTGCTGGTTCTGAGATTGCTCTGGCAAAGTAATGTAGATATAGTCCAAGAGACTTTTTAGCTCAGCTGGGAGGTGGTTCAGGAACAGTTTGATGTATTCCTGCCTTGTTTCAAGGATGACACTTCAACCATCAGGATGCTGATGTGGAAAGGGACTTCCCTTTGCTGTGATATTTTCCTTCTGGGCACAGCTGAGGCTGTGGCTATGTGAAGCAGACTAATAACCTTATTACCTTCTCCTCTGTCTGTCTGTCTGTCTGTCTGATGAGTGTAAAGAAGTGAAACATCCAGCACCATTTTCTCCATCCCTTCCTTCATCTAACATTATCTACTTGTGTCTCAGACCTGAGAAAAGCTTTAAGTGTCCAAAAGCTCATCTTTCTTTTCCAGTTAGAGCAGCTGGAAAACTGGTTCTCCAGCCTTACTTATTAGGGATAAAGTAGCTGTCCTGGATGGACTTATTCCTCTTCCAGGAAAAATATGGCACCTTCATGCTTTACTGATGGCTCTGAACCTGGGCAGTTGGCACATTAAGATGAGGCCAGATACAGCTGTCTGTGATGCTCCAGGTTCTGTCTCACATCCATTGCCTTGGCTGTGAATATGGCAAGAGGCCAGAGCACAGGGTTTGCATTTTCTTTTCTAGTTTGGAATTTGAACTGTGTGTGGCATGTGCAGGTGGGATTTGAATGCTTTTTGATAACTTTTCAAAAGGACTCCACTGTTCCTATTTCACAACCAAGAAAGAGAAGGAAATTAGCCAAACTACTTAGACCAGCTTCCAATGTCCAGTCCTTAAAATGACATTGAGCATGTTGCTTCAGAGGTACTGTCAGGATTTGGAAGAGGGTGAAGAAGGGTCATGAAGCACAGTGAGACATCTTAGGGGAAATAAGTAGACAGACAAAGCTGGTTTGTGTAGCAGCTGCTACTAAGACTTACAAACGTGGCCAAGACTCATTTTGCTCCCAGGTAGAGAGGACTTGACTGTTTTCCACACATGTTCATCCTTGCAGTTTAACTCAAGAAGGGAGTCCTTTCAGCTGACATGCAGCCAAGCAAACACCATGCCTTACTAACCTCACTTGCACTGGTACATTCTCTTTTGAAGGCTTTATGGATAAACTGACCTGTATCTTACTGGAACGTGTTGAGATCGTGGCCTGGAACACCAGTCTCTGATGTATTAAGGTTGATGTAAATGTCTTCAAAGAAGGTCCCATGAAGGACTGAAGGTGTTGAAGTACCATGAAAATGTGAGGTCCCAGTGCACTGCTGCCACTTTGCTTCTATGATATGAGTTGCTTCCCATGCGGGGAAATTTGAAGATGGAGGTCATATGGTTCCCTCACTGAAAAAACATGCTGTTCCCCTCCTTCACATTTTGGACTCTGAAGGTCTCTGCCAGCAGCAGAGCTTTTAGAGGACTAGAGACAAGGAGCCTGGGAAGAGATCCCATTTCTCCTGGAATTGCCCACATGCATTTCCTACACTTCCCATGAGAGTGTGCTGAAGGCAGCACTTACCTGTGCAGGCTGTCCTGATTTTGGGCAGCCCTAGCAGCTGACAGCTTTGTTCATCTGTGTCCACTGGTAACCCAGTGTGTAGGCAAGAAAAAGAGAGTGTAATAGAAAATCTAGCTTTTGGCAGCCCGAACTGTGTTGAGCCTGGCTGCTTTTCCCTGACTGTCCTGAGGGACTGTGGGAAATAGTAGAATGTGGGTGACCTGATATCAGGGTGAAAGAGAGGGACAGGGTCAGCAGTGGCTGTGAACCCCTTGGTTCTGTGCTTCCCTACCATAGGGGCAGAGGGTCCCTGTGGAACAGAGGGTGCTGCGGAGCCTTACTGCAGGAGTCTCTAACACCCAGTAGTAGGTGCCTGGAGGAGCCTAGGGTTTGGTTGCAAACTTCTGTGTCCTTGTCTCTGCTGAGGGAAATGCTTTTTCCCCAGCAGACGTATGTTTGGCATATGAAGTCACCAGGTACACCAGCTAAGACTCATTCCATGAACTGTATTGAGGCAATGCTCCTTCCAACTTCAAAAATGCACAGCAGGAGACCTGACTTAAATTAGCAAGAACACTGTTTTTATGATTTCTCTCACAGTCCCTGAGTGGCTGCCAGCCTTGAAAACAGCAGGGACCCCAGACTGTCCTTTGAAAGCCCTGACAACGGTGAAGTGGTAACAGAAACACTCTAGATGAACTTTTTGGAGAAACTCTTAAGAGCAATTCAGTTCAGAGACTGGTATTAGCTAATTTCTGCTTTCTTGTGCCCTTTATTCGGAGCCTGGAAGCAGACACCTCACCCCTTTGAAGTGTCTCCTGACTTTCCTCCTCTAGTCTCTATCTCTTGTCACCAGCAGCCCAGGCACCTTCAGGGTAGTGAACAGAAAAGTTGTGCATAGCAGATCCATAGGACTGGTGAGAAAGCAGACACCAGGAGCTGTTAGCAGGTTGGTTCAGAGGTTCATATTCCATACCGGAGTGCTCCAGGAACACAATGTGCACAATACCTGCTATGAAAGAGGAAAGGAGCCACCCCTCATTAATTTTGTGCTGTGTGTAAAATAAAGCTGTTAATGATATTTAGTGCTTCTTTCACACCTTCCCTTTGAGAGCTTGAAAGCATGTTGCAGGCACTAATTAGTAATGGGTTGCAACTCCTTGGGAAAACACAGCGAAAACTTAATCTTTTATACCTGGGGAAATTGAGGAAGAAGGACAAGGCATTTTCTTCACAAGCCCAGGACAGTACAAAGCAGCAGGTAACTAGGCTGGAGACACTGTGAGGGAGTCTGTATCTGTGTGTGTGTAAAACAACCAGCCCTGTTTGCTCAGAGCAGGCCAATGTGGGAACACAAGGCAGATAGCACAGGATAATCTGCACCCATCACCTGAGACAGCTGTCCCAGGGTATGCAGGAGCAGCTTGCAGGATTGTAGGAAATCCTGACCGTTGCTGTCTGCCTCTCAGCTTGAACTGCAGTAGCTTTGTCTGCCTTGCTCTGGCAGAAAAATGGAAGCAGAAATGAGTAAAACTGTTCTGTCTGTTGAAAGACAGGCTGAACTGAATACCTACCAGAATGCTTTGGAAGCTTCTTTGCTGAGAATCAAAGAAGAAAAGAGAAGTGAGGAAGAGAAGATACCCTGTCACTGGGTGGCTGATGCCTCTCCAGAGTTTGTTTGAGCAATCTTATCACATCAGATCATGACTTGCCAACATGTTTCTATTTGCTGGGCTGCAAACCCAGCGCATTCAACAGCAGACAGACAACAGTCAAATTTCCCTTTTTCTACCCAGCAAAGACACCAAAAGGAGTGCTTTTAATTGGGAGAGTTCTGGGAGAAGGCCTTCACTCTCCAGGTGACCAGATACTGCTCTTTAGGTGGTGTTGGGTGTACTTGAGTTTGACTCAGCCTGTGCTTCAGCCTAAGTGTAAGAAGAGTGTGTGGATGGGTCACAGGCAAAGACTCTTTTGTGGCCACAGTGGAGATTGGTCTTTCAGAGCTTTACAGGCATAGCCAGTAATTTTTAGGCCCAGCAAGCCAGTAGCTCATCCCACCTGCATAAAACAGGTTCTAGAACTTCATGCTAGTCCCTTGCATTGTGTCCAGCTGTGGAAACAGTCACACACATTAGCTACTGAAGTCCAGTGCCTTGCTCATCTCCATTAAGCTCTGTTCCTCACTGCCAGCTGGGATGATTTGTCTCCTGCAGAAATATTCCCAGAATTTTATTCCTGGTTTTCTTGCCTTTGCAGCGATGGGTTTTTCCCAGGAGGGTGTTTCCCTCCTGCCCTTTTAATGAGCATTGCTTCTGCAGGACCTGTTCTGACGGTTTCTGCTTGGGTATGCTCAAGATGTAGCATAAACCCTGCTATGAAGGGCAGTGGGATTTTGAACACAGGAGAAAGATGAGAAGTTATTTATTTTACTTTTTTGCAGTCCTATCTAAGTTCAGTAAAGGTAACTTTTCATGCAGGGAAAAGGCTAACTGACCTCTAATTTATTCAAGTGAAAAGAGATTCTCTTGGAAGAGTGTATTTTCTACTTAGAAAAATATTTGTCAATTGTTGTTAAGGCCTGGTGAATGCATGGCAGCTACTGTGTGAAATTAGTTTGGCAAGCTTATTTCACATCCTAGATTGTAAAGTATAGGTGTCAGAAACCAGGAGCTGTCTCTTGCCTGGCTGTGGTCACTGAATAATCCAACAGCCTTTGGGATCTAGGACTTTAAGAACTGCCAAATCAATTGCAAGGCAAGGCAGAGAGAGAGAAATAGGCAGTATTCTTTCTCAGCATCTCTATAGACAAATTACAGGCTTTCTGGAGATTTCAGCTGCCTTCCTTTGTCTGGGGCTACACAAGAAAGTGAAGAAGAGACATTTCGAGGCCTGACAGGCACAATCTGTAGGCAGTTCACTGACATGCCTTTGCTATGGTTTTAGAAAGGTTGGCTTACCATGCTGCTGAAAAGCATCCCCCATGCAGCTCTTACCCTAATGTAGCAACAACATGGCTGCAGTATCCTCTGATCCATTAGAGCCTTATCTGGGGTTCTTTATTCATCTTATAAAATCCCTTTAATTCATGTCTTCCCAGAAGATGATCAACCATCTTCTGACTTCATCCTACTTTGCCATGTATATAATCACTTAAAGTAATTCACAAAAACAGTCCTGATACCTTGCTGCATGGGTGATAAAAATCCACTTTATCCTCCACACTCTTTCTTCCTTTTTCTTTAGACAGATTAATAATTTACTGGGTTTATCACAACCCCCATGGGTGCCTGACTATTTCTCATGCCTCGTATAAACTGTACTGTTCTTTGATGCTAAGTTCAGCATCACTTCCAGTATTTTAGTAGCACTCCATCACAAACAGTTGTTTACTATTTGCTGTGCGTTCTGCTCTCCGTTCTTGTCTATTATTTCCCTCTAGTATCATAGATTTGATTTATTCCCTGGAGGTGGCTGTGGGATGTGACTTGGTATATCTCTCAAAAATTACCTGGGAGCAAGGACTACTGAATGTGGTTGTGTGCGGTGCATGAGAGAGAGCAAGTATCTGCCACTCACCTGGACCTGCAAGGACAAGTTGACTGGTACATCACCTGGGCCTACAGAGCCCTGGATTAGGCACCTTGGCTTTCTGATAGGGGGAGAGAAGGTCACAGCTAACCAAGCCTTGTTTTAGGACTTGTGCATTCACTTCAGCCTCTGCAATCTTCCCTTGGAGGCAGGAAACAATGCCTGAAACACAGCCTCTCCTCACCAGCTTTTCATTTATTACGTGTTCAATGCAATATCAAGGAGATCATCAAGCTGTGCTGACAAATGGGAGGGTCAAAAGAGGAACCATGTATTCTTTACACATCATGTAGCTAAGCAGTAGAAGCCTTGCCACAGGGTGTTGCGTATGCTTAAACTATACGTTTGTTCAGGAGAAAATTGGATAGGCTCCTGGTGGCTAAATGGGCTTTGGTGGGACTGAACCAGTTTCAGGATGTTTCTTAGAGTCCTTGACTGAAAAGGGAAATGAGTTCAGGTTCTAGTGGTGTGCTTGGAATGATCAAGCCCTAATCCAAATAGGAGCTGCCTGGCTGAACACTAACGCTTGTGGCAATAGGTCATTCCCCAGGCCTTCTCTGGGGAGAGAAGAAGGAGCCCGATGTGGTCTTGCCATTTCTTGGCTGTGCCTGTACCTGCTGACCTGAGCTAAGGAATTGCAGGCACAGCAGTGGCAGAGTTTTCCCTGGCTGTGTTCTGTGCAGTGGCTGGCTCTGGCAGCATGCTCTGGACAGGCCTAGCAAGAGGAAGCAGGCAGCTGGAGGGTTGCCTGGTTGTTGTATTGCAATGTTCTTAGCTACTCGTTGAGCAACAATTGTACCTTATAGGCCCTGCAGGGATGTTTTAAGCATTTGCATTTTGTGCTCACACAGGCTGCTTATTCACATGTTAATTTTTCAGGTCCAAATGGAGGTGGTTTTCACCCACCTGCTTCCTTGGTGCATTGGGCTGCTGAGGCAATCTTAATGAAATCTTTTGCATTCTTGGGATGAAGATGGTCCACAGAGTTAACATGATCACCCCTAGACAGGGGAAGGTGGCTGTATAATGAAGGCCTAAGAGATTGGTTACAAGTTTTCTCCTTGGGACTGATGGCAAACCACATTCCTCTGCCACACTCGCTTCTTCTGGAAATAAGGGATAATGCAACATGCCTCATGGGGAATCATCAGTGTTGATCTCAGTAACCAGCAGGAAGTGAAGCTGAGCTCTTTGGAGCGAGGGTAAATACTGAATGCAAAATGGCACCAAGACAAGGCCAGTCTCCTCTGTAAATCCCTTAAAGAATCACTAGCACCTAAGTATTTACTCTGCAGCTTCAGGTAGCATAATTATTTTATAACTTCGGCTTTTCTATGAATATACTGAAGTTATGGGTGATGTCAAGATGATTAGCTGAAAACCAGCCAACTCGTCTGCCAAGGAGGGATACTTTGGTCAGATTTGTAAGAGCTAAAGCAATAGCATCATCTGGCAGAATGCAGAAAGCAGACTGAATTCTCCTTTCCTACAGAGAGATACTAAGCTGCTTCTTTGGCCTTGGGAACTGGCAGATGGCTGAACAATGCCAGGATGGAAATGAAAAGCAATTAAAATCCCTTCTACAAGACTGCTGGAATTATAATACAAGAGCATCTCTGGTGTCCCTCTGACTGGTTTCTGTCCTCTCTCTGTTCCCAGCACTGAGAGTTGTAGAGAAGGTGGCAGCCACTGTGGTGGACATCCACAATTTAGAACAGTGAACATGCCCAGGAGACATCTCCCCTCCTAGTCAAGTAGCAGAAGTTCTCACTGGGCCTGGAGGAGTTAAAATCCTTTCCTGAGAGATTTTATTTTGTCAAGTGTAGCAGTGAATATTTTCATTTTTCATATCAATGGCTTTTTATCTTCTGAATGCTGCTAAGCCTCCATCCTCAGTAAAATTGAATGGCAGTGAACTTTACAGGTTAAGTATTCATTGTCTAAAAATAGTTTTTCCTTTTATCAGTTCAAAATTAATCGCCCTTCATTCCAATTGCATGTCCTCTGTTCTGGTATTATTGGGTGGTCTATATGAGGGAAGAATTTACTTTTGCTGCCCAGGAGTTATTTTCTACCTATTTTTCCCATCCCTTGCATTCATCTTCTTTCTATATTACACCGCCTCAATCTCCCTTTCTCTCCCCATCAGAAGGCTCTACTGTCTTCTAATAGTTTTTTCTATGGTCTCTGTTTCCTAGTGTGTCATTCTGAAGAGCTGTCATAGACAAAGCCAGAAGATGGGATTCATCCTTGCTTCAATCCCAGAGCCAAATAGGGCTGCACTTGAGTGGCAGAGCAGGCACAGGCCATTATCACAGAATCTTCTGAGTTGCAACTAATCCCAAGTTCCATGAGGATCATCAAGTTCAACTCTTAAGTGAATAGCCCATATGGGAATTGAACCAACAACCTTGGTGTTTTTTAGTATGAGGCTCTAGCTTCAGAGCTAGCCTGGGTCTGTCAGGGTTTTGTTCTTTGTATCTCATTCTTTATGCACCCAAATGCTGTGTTGACCTTGACAAGAGGGCATTTGCCTTGTGAACACCCTTTGGGGCTGCCACATCTGGCAAGGAAAGGTGATTCCTGTCAGCATTGCTTGCTGTGCTCCACTTGTGTCTGTCATTAAGAGTCCTGCATCATCCCAGCTGTGGTCCCCATAACACATCACAAGGCAAGAGGCAGCTCCAAAATGAGTTGGCTTCAAAGTCATGTTGCTGTAAATACTTTTTTGTTGTTTTTTTTTTTGTTGTTGAGTTTCCTTTTATCTGGGCTTTTAAAATGCTTAGTAAATGCAGCTTCTGTAAATTCCAGCTTCTGTTTCTGTAATTGTGTAGTTTGAAAATCTACTGAGAGATGAGACAAGCCGAGATGCTCAGAAAATGGTATGCCACCCGGAAGTGAGGATTTGAGACTCCCCCTTTTCCTGTCCTTTGAGTAATACAAGATTTATGGAAGAAAGATAGGCTGATAACACCTGCTCAACTGGCTTACCATGGTTTCCTCCAGAACAGGTGAACACAGACACTTTTGTGTGATCTTGAAGAGGTGGCAGAGGTGCTCTTGTAATAGAGCTACACAAAAGGAGGAAGAGAATGGTAAAGACTTCTTGGGCTGTGATCATTTGTTAATTCTATTGCCCATACAGCTGCTGCTACCTGTGAAATCACTCACCAGATTGACCACTGATTGTGTTTTAGTACTTCTTTGAACCTGTTTTTGATCTTCAATAGCTTCTTACATCTTGCTTTTGACTGCTTTGCTTTCAAATAGTGCCAGTCAGCTTGAGCAGTGTAGATGGAGGTTTTTTGACAGTGCAAAGAAACCACCTCACTTTTCCTTTATCTTCTGTTTTGCTGACATGCACAAAGCATTCTAGAAGTTGTGTGAGGCATGAATAGTTTTGCTGAAGCAGTGTTAGTTTGTTCCTGTTATATCACCACTGTCATCTAGATGTTTTATTCTTTGAGCTTTAATTATCTTTTCAGCTAATTTGCCTAGTTCAGAGTAAGGCTAATTGGTCTGTAATTCCCAGGATCATCACTAATGCCAATTTTAAAGATAGGTATGCTTTTACTGCCCTCTAATCCTCCTTCAGTAGAGAAGCTTATTTTAATGAAACATTGTAAGCATTAGAAGAACTGGATAAAGCATTGAGGCTCTGTGCCTTCCTGATCTCTGGATACATTAGGTTGTTCTGGCACCTACTCTCTGAGTCTCTTAGTCCTTTTTAACCCCTTTTCATTTTGCTGAAAATAGCGGTCCTGGAGTAGCCTCATCCTCTTCCCTGTCCTCCAAATGTGTGCTGGGAGGGATGCTGAGGAAAGATCACCTTCTTTCCCTGCAGTGTCTTTCCTTGCTTTAGCAATCTCTCTCAGTTTTTTGCAACTGACTTCTAGTAATGCTTCCTGCTTCTGGCAGTGCCTTGAACAGATTTCCCAGCTCTTTTGATCCATGGACTGACAACTCTGGTCCCTTAATGGTGGTACAGTACCCAGCAGACATAAGGCCTCAGGTGACCAGTGTGCACTTCTTAGTCCTCTTTGCATCCTCAAAGAGGGCACAAAGGCTTTGGGGGGAAACTTTCTTGTTACAAATCTCATTTCTTCAAGGCTGAGTTTCTGCTATCACTTCAGTGGTTCTCTGCAACCTTATGGGCCTAGCACTTCCTCATGTCATCTCCCCCACAGCAACTGAACTGCTGCAGGCTGGTGCAGAGGCAGGACCTGCATTTCAGATAATGGAAGCCAAGAGAGGATAATCTGCTTTCATCACTTTCTGGGTCTTCAGGCTGCCACTGTCTTGTTTCTTGCTTCCTTCAGAAGTGCTGAGTTCTCATGAGTTGGGGTGAAAAGCCCCACAGAAGAAAAGGTCTTCATGATTTGAAGACTGCAGGGGTTTGGTGCCTGACTCATGTATGTGAAGGGCTGAAGGGCGTACTGGGGTTCTAAGTCAGGGTAAAGGCTGTGCTGTGAATGCTTGTGGGGTAAGACAGGTCTTTCCTCCTGGGAGCTCAAGGTAGCCCATGGTACCACCAAGCCCAGGTGCAGGAGGCTAAAGAAGCTTTGCTTAGGCCATATCAGGGTTTAGCTGAGTCTGTTGTTGTCCAGCTTCCCTCAGTGCCACAAAGGGTGATACACATGCTGAGGCCTTATGAATAACCTCACAGGCGAATAAAGCCTGGAGCAGATCTCTCAGTAAACCTGGGTCCTTTATGAAGCATAAGGGGAGGCAGGTACACTGCTTTTTCTTTCCCCTCCTCCCATGCTAAATTGTTCTTTTCAACTAGGATTGATTTATTTACATAAGAATGACATTTAAGGGCAATCTGTTCACATTTGGTACTTTGCAATTTATAACCTATATCTGCACCTTGTTTAATCTTGCTGCTCTAAAGCAAGTCTCTTTATCATCAGCTGGAAGGCTCAGTAAGAGAAATGATACATCTTTGCTCATTAAAAACGCAACTCCCTTTCTCTGTGATGAGTATGTAGCATAAAATATTTTAGCATCCCATTTGCTTTTCATTTTCTCATGCTCGCTATCTGTCAAATGGGTCTTTTGCCTTTTAATATACTGATTTTTGTGTGTGTATGCATCTGCCTTTCAACAGCCTTCTCCATTTCTGTAAAGGGCTATATCAGAAACTGCAGATCCAATGGTTTATAAACAGTGACTCAGGTGACCTCTGGCTGAATTTTCTCCTAGCCTTTCCTGGTTTCAGTATATGTGTCTGAGACCTGAGTGTGTGTATCTGAGGATGACATCTAAGCATAAACTCAGTCTTTCTGGCACAAGGTAAGCTGTGGTGACTAATAGCACATCTAAATTATACCATGCTCGTTAGCAGTGTCAAACCTCTGTGCCCAGTGCTGTTGAGAGATGGAGCAAGCATGGTTTAATGGTATCATCTGCTGTGTTCCACAGGAGGCAACCTACTGATCCAGCTTGGATTGTCTAATGATTAGCAGTGGGATGGAGAAGACACCAATTGTTCAGTGCCAAGGAGGGGCTCAGCAATCCCATTTTGGCCAAAATAAATGGAGTAAAGGCAGCCAGCACAGTCTGGAGGAAAATGTCACACAGTGAGCCATGCATCTCTGCAGGCTGAAGAGGCAAAGGTAAGATTTAGTTGCCAAAATATGGATGGATACTTGAGCTGTTTGAGACAACTTGGGGCATCCAGGGTGTTTTCACTGGACCCAGAGGCGCCTGAGGAGCAGCTGAGGGAAGCTGCAAGTCCACAGAGTCATTACGCTGGAGTAGCAAATAGCTCAACTGTGTGGGAAATATGTTAACTTAAACTCTTATGCTGGATTCAGACTGATTTTGAGATGGGAAAATGATTGGTGATAGGCATTAATATAAAGACAGAAAGCATTCATAGAATCTCAGAGTATCAACTCAGACAATGGTATCTGAAGATCTTCACCCTGCTGCATTGTGTCAAATCGGTTTGGAGAGGAAAAGATTTTTTAAAAAAGGACATTAGAGATCTCTTAAACTTAAAAAGAGAGAGTCTTTATCAATGCAAATAGAAGCACACATTTTTGTAGGCACTGGACAAGCATCAGAATCTGCTTCTTTTTTCAACAGGATTGCTAGTTCAGAGGGGGGAAAAAGCCATAAAATAAAGTTGTGTTCTGATTTCCTCAGCAAATGCCAGATACCTCTTTTATACCCATCCACCTAACCCTGCACAGAGTCCTGAGGACATATACTGATGATACAGCTTCTGGAGAGATGTATTATTGCACAAATATTTTATGGACTTGCTTTCTATGTGTGCATAGAAAATAATCTGGCAGCAACATATAAGAAACCTGCCTGGGTAGCTAAAGGACAAATGAGGACAGTGTTTTTAATTTTAGCTGTTGATGCTACATGCTGTCCTCATTTGTTCCTCAGCCAAGCTACTAGCATGTTTTTCTCTTAATTTGATCTACTACTCCTAACCTACTTTATTTCTAATACAATCTTTCACCACAACAGTTACCCATCTGCCAACTGCACAACCATTTTTAATGCAGGGAATAAAAGAAAACATCTCCTTCTGTACTGGAGTTCCCAAAAACCCTAGACCAAACCTGTGGGTGATACCTGTAGGCAAAGCAGCCCTGATGTGACCTGAAAGAGGTTCTGAGCATCGTCCACCCTCCTAGCATAAGCCACTGGGGGCTGCTGCCATCTCATTCCCTCTCTGGCCCTTCTCAATTTGCTTTTCAGCTTGAAGCAGCTGTATTACACCATCAAGGTGTTCTCCCTTTTGAGCTGAGAGAGAGCATTAGGTACCAGGCAGTCAGTGATCACATCAGCATGGAAGTAGACTTCAGTTTGGGTAGTTTGCATTTCTAAACTCTGAAAGACTTACATGTAGATGTCAGGCATCTGGCATCCTTCAAACTGTGAATAACACCTGATTAGAGATTAGCAAAGGTAGTATCTCTTGTTAATAAGGGTAATAAGTGTTCTCTGGGATTTGCTTGGGCGCATGTGACCTCAGCAATATTCAAAGCATTTGAGCCACTTGTGAAGGATGGACAAATTAGCAGAGATAAATGGAAAAGGTCATGCAATGAAACATCAGTTTTGCCCTTGACAGATCATGACAGAACAATTTTATCTCTTTGAGAAGACAGCTTTTTTTTCTAGACAAAAGAATGTGGAAGACCTACTTATGCTTCAAATACAATTTTGATAGGATGCCAATGAGAAACCAGTGGAACTGAAGTATTTGGAAATCAGTAGAGCTGACAATTAAGGTAAAAAACTAACTCAAGAGGAGATGACAGCAGAGAGTACTGCACAAGAGTGTACTGATAGGCTTAAGGGTCTAGAGATGTTTCTTAGGTATGAATCTAAGGACTGATCTAATGTTTTAATGAACAGAAACAGTGGTGTCCTCATGTAGAATTTGATACTTATGGAAAGATAGGAGAATCAGCAGGGCAAAGGAGGATCAGAATATTATGAAGAAGAAATTAGGTTGCTTTCAAGTCTAGACAAGTTTACAGTCTGCTACTACTAATTGCAGCGTCAGAAAGTCTGAGAAACTGCATATGAAAAGCTCAGCTATTTTCTGGGGTGTCTATGTCCTTGAAAGAGTCATGAAGACAATGATCCTGGGAGTGCTACTGCATCATAGTGGCTGGCAAAAATGAAGACTGGTTTCTCATATATATCTGAAAGGAAGGTGCAGAGAAAGCAGAGTCAGGCTCTTTTCAGTGATGCTCAGTGGCACGACAAGAGGCAGTGGGCGCAAGCTGTAGCAAAGGAGGTTCTTGAACTGCAGTAAACACTATTTTGCTGTGAGTGTGACCAAGAAGTGGCACAGATTTCCAGAGATCTGGTCAAGTCTCTATTCTTGGAGATGTTTAGAAGTTGTCTGGATACAGACTAGGGCCATTCTTTCAAATAACCTTTCCATTAGTCTGTGTGAAAATGATACAGCCTGGAGAAAGGCAAATGGCAGTCCTCTCAAACAAGGCATTTCCTATAAAGAGTGGGAATTACTACTGCTCTCAGAAGGCCTGCTTACAAATAAGAGTAGGCTGAAAAAAGGCTTTGTGAGCATCAGAAAGTAGTGAGGTTCTGGAATGGTTTCTCAGCTGGTGTAATGGGGAGAAAAATCTCCAGTGGAATTCAAGTAGGATTTTGTTGACATGCAAGAAGAGTATGGTCATTTGCTTGCCGGAGGAGACAGAGGATTTGGCTCAGATACTGCAAGTGCAAGCCTATGTTTCTAAATTGCCAGGAAAGCCAAATCCACCTTTTAGGAAATTTCGCCAAACCTAAAGCTTAAGAGAGGGTTCCTTGGTATCAGCAGGCCAGTGTTATATATTCTTTTACTTTCTAAATTATAATATTAATTTCTAAATTTTAAGCCCTTGCTGAAAGTTCACTTCTTCTTTTGGATTCCTAAATTGGTAAAAAGTACAGGCATCATAGTCTTAAAACACAATCTGCTGTGCTTTTCTATGTTGTTGTAAGCCTAGGTTTTGAGAAGTCAAATATATCACTATAATTGGCCTGGTCTGCCTCCCTGATACTCCCTGCTCTCCACAAGAGATTTGTGCAGTATTTCCTGTCATTGGAGGGTCATCTTTTATAATAATATTCCAAATATATTTAACAGTGCACTCTGAGAAAATTACTTCATTCAGCAGTTTCACATTCCTGGGACATCTGCTAAGAAAAGTAGCACTTCAAGGGCATGAACAGTGAGCTCAAGGCCCTCATTCTGCACATTGGATCAGGGAATGTTTGCATTCCCACTTTGAATTTTCCTGCTCAGTCATGGTGGCTCACATCCTTCATGGGTTGCTCTGCATCCACCTCTGCTGTCCTGGAGTTGTCACTAGTCTGCTGGGGAGCTAGGATGGCAGGAAGAAAGACATGTAGGTCTGTGACGTTTAGAGCATGAAGAAGCTGGGGAAGAGGAGGGTCAGGGACATCTCTGTGAGCTGACTCCCAGCTATGGTCCCTGATCCACCTCCTTCTGCTTGCTGTACCTCTGTAAATGCCTGACATGAACCTTGGTGTTTGTTTTGCAGTGCAGGGCCTCCTGAGAACCAGCCAGCCTGCTACAGTACCCAGAACATTAGGGAGACAAGATTTCCTGGAGAAAAGCTGATTCCAGACAGGTCTGCACATACCCACCCCTGCCTCTGCCATGAACTCTAGGCCAACCTACTGTGTATTGCTAGAAATTTCTAAACACAGGAAAAAGAGAGATGAAATTCAGGTGCTTTCATCCAGGCAAGCATGTGATGAGTATGTCCTTGTGCCCAGACCTGTATTCAGGTGCTGGTCAGTGATAACATCTTATTTTGGGCTAATAGAGGAGCTGTGGCATAGGCTTAACTGCATGTCATAGGGAACAACACAACACTGATGGATCTGTCAGTGAAGAAGGATTTTTTTTTCTGTTGGCATGTATGTGTGTATTTTAGTGACATTTTCAGCTATAAAAGAACAGCAAAAAGATGTTTGTGCTACAAGACCATAATCTGTGACATGCTGTGGATCTGTGCCTCTGCTTCCTACATTGTAGATAACAGTAATGTCACAGTGCATCTCCACAGCCGAACAGAACCACCATCACAAAGGCTGCTGCAGCCCACAGTAATGATGCCATTGCACTCATAACTATGACTCAGATATTTTCCTTTCTGTGAATAAACTGCGTGCATTCAGGCTTTCCCAGCTGTGGTACATGTTCTGGTCAGCTGGTGAGGCAGGCTTAGAGAAGCGGAGAAGCTGGCTTTTGGTTTAGCTTTCTAGTTCTTCTAGGAACACACAGATACTGAGAAATGAGAATGGATCTGTCTTGCATTGCTCCTGACACTAATGGCATTTTTTACTGTGGCCAAAGTCCCATCTGGCCAGGCTCACATTAGTGAGAGATGCTGTAAGATGGAGCCCTCTTTGTAGCCAATGCTCAGAGCTTTTCCCAGCCTTGCCTTGCTTTGGGAACCCGGTCAAAGCTGGGATTGAGACAGAGGGGGCTGAGAGCTGCCATTCTTTCCTGTGCACCACAAGAATGTAGAGGAAGCAACCTGGTGGTGTTTGCTTTCTGGAAAAAAACTGGGACTTTTGAGGTCTTGTGTTCCTGGGCTAATTTTTGGTCCCTAAGCAAGGTCTGACAGCCACATTTGTTTTGTTAGACCCCCAGTGAGAAAAAACAGAATAATGAGTCCACTAGCAAATACTTTATTTACCTCTTGTTTCCCCTCCATTTCCAATTTGCAGAGTGTCTTGATTTGGAAGACAACTGTCTTCTAGGGAGGGCAGGAGACTCCCTTGGAATGGAAAATGTAAACCCTCTCCCTCCGAATTATTATAATTTTGAAATGAAGGGGCTCTCAGACAAAGATACGGGGGTTGGAATAACAGTTTTATACTAGCATGTATAACAAAGCAAACAAACAACAATAACTACAGCATTAATAACAAAACACAACCAGGGACCCATGATAGCCTTCTTGGCCGAGAGACTTTGCTTCACAAACCCCCTGCAGGCAGTGGATCCCAGTGCCCCAGCAGGTCTCTGAGGAAATCCCAGCTGCAGTGGCAGGACTGAGCAGAAAATCCTGGGCTGATGGATGGGATATATCAGAAGCTCCACGGCGGTGGGTGGCACTGTCACATGTCCCAGTGGGATAGGGGGTGTGGGAGGGCGAAGAAGAATAAGAAGAAGAAAAAGAAGATGAAGAAGAAGAGGAAGAAGAAGAAGAAGAAAAAGAAGATGAAGAAAAAGAAGATGAAGAAGAAGAAGAGGAAGAAGAAGAAGAAGAAGAAGAAGAAGAAGAAAAAGAAGATGAACAACAACAAGAAGAAGAAGATGAAGAAGAAAAAGAA
>VWYI01013721.1:765-24570 GCA_013399455.1 Anthoscopus minutus | reverse complement strand
CAGGATCATGAGATGCTGCACCCATCTCTCACTGAAGGCTCCAGGGCAAGGTTCAAGTCCTCCTAGAGAGTATTCATATGAGGCAGAATATTTTCCTGATGAATTTTGAGTTTTAGTCAGCAGTTTTGTGTAGGAAAGGGAAGGCATTTATAAAGCCCTTGTTGTCTGTGAAGCTTGAGCTGTGCTGTGTATGCATATGCACACACACAGAGGAACATATGTAGTAGCTGCAGAATTGTAAGTGATTTTCTCATGCTTTTACATGTAGTCCACTTGAATCTGAGCACTTGTCTTAGATTCACTCCAAACACTGGTACATATGTCCCTTATGTGCCAATTTTTTAAAAAATAAATTATGAGTAGAAGAATAAAGGCTGTTCAGTGAGTAATAAAAAGACCATGCTTTTTCATTTATGCAGGTGCAACTTGTTTAACAGCATAGTGCTTAAGACTAAGTAAAAACATGAAATGTCACCTCAGGAAAGTCTTCAATACTTTTCAGTCACAACTTCAAATTACTACTTAAAGGTAAATCTTGTTTTACCACTGTGTTACACACCAAAAAAAAAGAAATAAAATATTTTACAAACCTTTATTTTCTCAAAGAAAAGGGAAAACTATAATTAGTCTTAAAAAACGTCACTTAAAAATTTAATTAGATGCCATTTTCAATAATATAATCGTATGCAGGAGCTTCCAGGCCTGGCAGTTATTTAGACAGCTGTCAATCAAACGTCTCACAGCTACCCTACCGTGTCAGCCATCAGCTAACCCACACTTTCCCAGGGACGTCTTAGCATGGCATCTTTGTTCTGTTTTCAGATAAACAGATCCAATTTCTCAACAAACAGACTGCTACAGTCCTTTTGATAACAATGTAATAATTCAAAACAAATGATTCAAGGCTTTGATGATAGCACTTTTATGGGTCATGAAGAAATCCTCCCACCAACATCTGTTTGATTTTATCTACTTGAACTTTATCCTCCAGTTGAAGATTTATAAGCTGAAATCATCCCAGCCTATTAAAGTCAGGCTAATGTTAAAGCACTAACACAGAGAATGAAAGTGCATTTTGCAGTCATCCACCTTTTGAAATCCTGCTGTGAGGAAAAGATATCAAAAGTTTGAGAGATGCATGTTTAAATATGCTAGAAGTCTGCATTCTGCACAGAGCCCTGGATGACTGAGAGATTAAGGAATCTAGCTGTTGCCCTACTGTGGGGGCAAGTTATTTACAGAACTATTATTTAGAAAGACAACATGAAAAATACAGATGTTGTTTACATTGAAAGACTGTGTTCTTAGCAAAACCATTATGGGTGATGGAAATTCACTCCAGATTTGTTCCCCCCCAACTTAATTTCTGCATACACTGTAAATAAAAAGCATGACACCAGACTTATTAGAGCCACTTGTTACTTATTAACTAGATAGCACAATTTAGTCAGGATGCTTTTTAATTTAAAAAAAAATAAAAATTAAAGAAAAAGCAAGACTTTCCTTGAAGAGTCTGATAAAATATGCCAAGAGAAAGAGTATTACACGTTGCTACCTGAAAACAGCTTTCTGTGAAAGACAACAGAAAAATTTATCCATGTTTTCTCAGTTGCAGAATTTTTCCAAGAAAATAATTACACTTCCCGTGAGTGCTGACACTTCTACAAACAGCGGTAGTTTAGCAGTTGTTTTCTGGAACATTCTTTTGTAATAGATTTGTTCAGTGTGTTCCAGATGACACTTTTTTTAACCTAAAAACACACTCCCAATTGTAGTATGTAGCATAGTGTAGTGCATAAGTACATACTAAAACTTTAAAAACAATTAATTAGATGCTGCAAGAAGAAAAAAAAATTAAAGATGAAAAGAAATACAAACATGTTAGTATTTGGTGGTGTGTGCCTTAAAAAGCTTAACCTTGTGTCTTTAAATATATTTATATATTTACACACCCCTACATGACTGTCAGGCCCTTTGTATGAAGGAACTCAAACTTACTTTACACACTCTAAAACTATTTTACCACAGTAGGAAGAGATGACCCTGTAGATTAAAGCATGCCCTTATCACTGCTAATGTATACAGTACCACTGGAAATTGCACTGTCTTAGTTCTAAAGAAACCACTTGGCCATTTTTCCACCAGTCTGAAGCAGCAAGTTATGCAAACACTGAACTACACTCTGCAAAGGAAAAAAATCTGCTTAAATACTAAGTTCTTAGACTCTNAAAAAAATCTGCTTAAATACTAAGTTCTTAGACTCTCCAACACAAAGTTTACTGTGCCATAGTGAAAAGAGTCAGGTAGATGTTGGAACATTGTAAAGGAAGCATCTCTAGGAAGAGCCAAGCACACCTCAGGAGAGATTGCTTCACCTTCCATGGCCAGCATGTCCCAGGCAGAGACCATGGCTGTGCTGTCAAGGTGGGAGTCCAGCCAAGCTTGCTGCAAGAGCCTTTGATTTCTCAGACATGTCCCATCCCAGCCCATTTCTCTTCCCCAGGTATTGAGAGAGAGCTAAACTGCCACTGCCAGAGGGGAAATGCACACTGCCTCCTTGTCACCCAAGGGAGAGACTCCCTGCTACTGCTGGAGTAAGCAGTGGAGAGGTGATGCTCTGCCCACTCCATGGATTTCTCTAGGCAGTTATTTTTGTGAACTGGCAGACATTCCCTTTCTGAACAGGCAATAGGCTGAGTTTTGCACTGTTTTTTGGAAGGAGTTTGTAGGGGGAGGAGGGAGCAAGGGAGAGGCAGAGGGATTGCTCTTTTTTTTACAAGGGAACAGACAGGCATGCTTGAAGCTCAAGTGGCAACCTAAAGGAGCATAACAAGAGGAAGACTGAAAATCCTGCATACTTTCTCTTTGGCTGTCTGTTGTACGACATTTACCAGATGAGTATATGTAAAGTACCCTGTAATTAAGTTCATCTGATCATAATAACTTTTAGGAAACTTCAAAAACTATGTCAAAAAAAACTATGTCAAAACTCAGAAGCCAGAGTAATTTGTATTTATTCCGACGTATTTATTTTGATGAGCATGTTGCTCGAGCATAAATTACACTTTCATTTAGCATAAATCAAGCCAAGTGATTTGGAAGCGTTGTGGAACTTCACTTCAGATTTCGACCTGCCCTTTGCTTTACTAACTGTTTGGAGACCCTTCCCATTTCCAACTCACAGCACATGCCCATCTCCCTGACCTGCCCCTGCAGCACCAACCAGACTCAAGGCCTGAGAGGAAGAAATTTGAAATTGAAAGCCCTGCAGGACATAATGACAGGTGAAAATACCAAACTCCATTTGAACTTGGGCTCTCCTCAGGCATTTCATAGCTCCTGTCTCATGCAGGAACCAAACTCTGCAAATACATCATGGCCACATCTTTGCCATATCATTTCTGTACACAATGACTGCTGTAGTGTTAACAAGACACCTGCCCCTGCCCTGTAGTCAGGGTGAAAGAAAAAAGAAGTTTGTCAGGGGGTATATATTTAGACACCAGTGTACCAGTGTCTCCCCACAGTAGTACGTCCAAAAATAGCAAACTCTAAAAGCTGTACACTAATCTCACCAGAGCGGACTAAAATTTAAAAAAAAAAAAAGTTTAAAAACCATGTATCTGACAATGCTTATCTGACAATGAATTAAATTATGTGTGTGTTTCCTTCTTTCTTTTTTTCTTTTAAACCTGTATAATTCTTAACTTATTGCTAAATACCAAAATATTTTAAAAGTCTTTGAGAATAAATGCTACTGTGGAATAAGAGCTACAGCCTGCATGCTGCACACCAAGCCAAATTCATCCTGTTTAGCCAACTAGTCTGAATTAAACACTTGTGGAAAAAAAAGATTTATTCATCTCCATTTTCTTCCTTCATGAAACAGATTTTCTGAATAAATACCATGTGTTTCCTGAAAAACAACATAATCATCATTTAATGCTGGAATAGGTCTGTAGCAATTCAACTGCCTAACTCCATAATTTTAGCAAATGGGAAAGTTAAAGACATGAGGGTATAAGTGTTGCCTTCAAAGAAGCATGTGCAGGTATAGGATGGATCAGCAGCACCAGCAGCTGTACCCCAAGAGTGTGGAGCACTCCTCTTTGAGAATGGTGTCTCTCCTCAGCCAACATGATATGAAAATGTCTCTGTCTCACTTTCCTGTAAAACAGAGATAGTGAAGTTTTCCCTCTCAAAAGGCTACCCTAAAATCTGCAGATTAATCATTCTTTATTAAAAGGTAGATGTGGCTAACAGGCAGTGTGAAATATGCATGAATGCTTTATTCATTTTTATACATTGTAGTTGAAATACAGCATGCCTTGGGAAGCACAGTTTTCCAATAAGCATAAAAATACCATTAATATCTTCAGATTGTCATACCCAAAATCTGAAACTGAATCTATCATCAGCTGTGCTAGCAATGTATTTTCTGCCAAGTTGCCACGGGTTACAGAAATGCATGATGACAGCAATAAATAACTTTAATGACTGCTGATAATATAATGAAAAGAGCTCTGTGATACACTGACATCATTTAGAGGTTTACTAGACATTATTAAGTGTTGTATCATGCCTCAGCTTGTCAGCTAATCATGGCAAATTGCTTGTGTATACACATATTTTTATCCATTTGCATGTATATGTAAAACTAAATATAATAGTTTATTTACTACATAATTTATTCAACTTATTTTCACTTGAACTAACCTAAAATAGAAGTATGCCAGTTGCACAATTGGCATGTATCTGATGTGTAACTGGATGTATCTTTGGATTCAAAGATACATCCAGTACAAATAAAAGACTTTTTCAAACAAAACTGATTACTATCCTCACAACTTCTCAAGCAGTGGTGTGACCTAGCACTATACACTGGAGCCTATTTATCACATTTGTTTTCCTTTTTTTAATACTTTTTTGTATTTGGCCTTCCTGGAAGCTTGTTGGTATGACTATCACAGCAAATAAGCCTTTCTGGGAACACCAGCATAGAGTGACAAGGTATTTTCACAAACACCTGCTGTAAAAAGAGTTTCATAATGAAATTACCTTTAAATCAAATAAAACAGAGGTTGGAGGACCTCAATGTTTCTGCTTGAGTTAGAAAATATTGAATACTTTACATTATATCTTATGTGTCTCCCTCCCACCACTCTGGGACTACAGTTATCATGAAAAAAGAAAAAACTTTAAGCTACTCTTGCTAGTATAACATTGCTACTATAGTCCTAAAACACAGATATTACCAAAACAAATTTAATCAGTTTATTATGAGTTTGTTCATACATGTTTTCATTTCCTTTTCTAAGGAAGAAAATACTTCTGCTTTTGTCTGCATTTTAAAAAATTGCTTAAAGAAGGGAAAGATCACTATTTGCAGATGTAGTATTCTCATACTCACAATCCACATTAAATGTATTCTTAAATGGCAAAATGTAAGATTTCAAAACCATGTTCCAAGTCATGTACACCTGTCAGAAATACAAATATGACAAGATCCCTTTAAGAAGTGACATTTAGCAATACCTATTGACATGGGAGGACTTTAGGAAGATGACATAAAGGCTTGCAGATGCACAACAGATCAGGAACTTACATCTGCTTCTGCAACTCACATGTCACCCTTTTCCATCCGCCATATGATTTGCACATCAACATGATTTCACCAAGCTGGGTTATACATCATAAAATGCATTTGCCTGTCAAAAAGGTACTGATACTATTTTTCTCCTCCTTAAGCAACCATTCCCTGTGAGTTACGTATCCCACAGCATTTAAGTACAAGCAAAGGGTTTATTTCCCAGCAACTTCCAGTTCTGAAGTGACACTATGATCAAGATTTATATGTTACAGGCATACTTTTAAGCATGATTATTTACTGTATTTAGTTTAAGGGACAAGGTTTGTCACCTGTGATAACTCAAAAATAAAATGTGATTAATAACCATTCAGGCTCCTAACTGAACACAATATGTTGCATTCACTTTTACTCTCTTTTATTTTTTACCCCTTTAAACAGCCTGAAGAATCATGGCCTAGAAACATTAATAAAATTCTAGAAATATATATATTTTTTTGCATTGTACTGTATGCAAGTTGTTGCACTCACACAGCAAAAATCAAATGCCCCAAAGTGGCCTAGCTTAGTTACCCAAAAATCCCAAAGATAACATGGTTTATTACAGGGTCATCAGTGGTCATAAGAAAAGTTAAAGAAAGAAAAAAGAAAAAGGAAAATAAAAAATTATTATGGCTGATTATGTTGTCTCAATAACAAGTATCTATTAAAAGAACCTGAACTTCCATGCTGTTTCTGATAAACCTTCCAGTACATGACGAAAGGATTTACAGCTACCAAGATTATGAGGTGGCAGGAGTCAGATCCATTTCTGCACCTCTTCTCAAGGGTCACTTAATGTGGAGGAAGGAAAGCTTGTGGGGCCTCACTTGGCACTTCTCAGGCTAAGAAGCTCCAACTGAATTAAAATAAAACCAAGTTCATTAATAAGTAGCATCCCTGCTAGGAAGTATAAATGAGCCCTTCTTAGCAGTGAGCTTTTAGTTTTGCTCAGGTTAAACTGCTTGTGGAGTCATAAAATGCCTCCAATTCTCAAACAAGACCATAATCTCCTAAATGTCATCTCTGCCCTCTTTCCTTGAAAGGGCTCTGAATTTGTGCGAGCAGCAGCACACAGAAATTGGTTAGTGTTGGCAAACAGCGTGACAACTGCAACACAAACCCAAGAGGGGAAAATAAACAACCCTTCAGTCATCCCAGTCATTGGAGCCATGTGAGCATTTAACATGCTGTGGGTTCCTCAGGTCTTGGAGAACATAAATTAATGCAATAAGTGATACAATTAATGAATTTCAGCAGTCAGATATAAGCACAAGTAATGTATCCAGAAATAAATCAGGCAGTTGTTAAACGACAAAACCCTGTTGCTTTGGGCTATCCTGAATTCCCAGGCTCCTTGGATCCACTCATGAAACAAAATCACTTCCCAGACAAAAAAAGAAGCCCTGTAAATACATAGAGATGAAATTTCTTCTCAGTCTCCTTTTATTCAATACACCTGTTTCCCAGACCTACCTCTTCCCCTGAATGTCTCCTATTTCTAGGACCAGAGAGAGCAATTTTTTCCCGTTTTGACTTCATGAAATGTCTCCTAACCCTAGCTTCTATTCAAGGAAAGAATTTGTCTATCTAAACACCTGATCCTGAGAGTCTGCATTTTTAGGCATCATATCTCCCCTCCAAAGGCTGAAGGAGACCTCTTCCAAAATCTATTTCAGTAATTTGGGACAAGTGAATGAAGTCATCTGTGCCATACAAATCATGCCAGGTGATTCTATCAGGAGTGCAAAAACTTCCAAATATTATAATACATAAATAAAAAGAATGCCCATAAATTATCTGTAAATGATATATTTTTGATAACTTCTATCTACAGCTTCATTTTCTAAAGCAGTGCATTTTATGACCAATTCTATCCAATGTGCATATCTGCCCTGGAGATAAATATTTGCTCCGTTTAGCAGTTGAGTGCTTGGCCTAGCTTCTAAAAGATGAAAAAAAAATTACCAAAGCAACAAAATCAGATTACTGCTATTTTTAAATCTTAATGAGTGTGAACAGGCAAATGTAGGGCAGAAACCCCTTCTGAAAAATTAATGAATTCAAGACAATGTTTTGGAAACGGATTACCTTCCTGCCAATTTTATGTCAAAGTCATAACATTTTGGGCAAGAGCCCAAAACATTAAGAGAGTGACTTATCAAATCTTGAACTTTAACAATTTGGTTTCCTTTGTTTGAAAACTTAGAGCTTTGGTGAAAACAGAATTCTAAATTATCAGCATGGATTTTACACCATTTTAAGACAAGCAGATATAGTTAAAAGAATTCAAGTCCATTTGTGCTCAGCCTTAAGGAAATTTCCCTAAAATGATGTATTTTTTCTTTCCTGTCAGATGTGCTAGCCAACAAGACAATAGGCTAAAGACAAATGTCTGACACAAAAAACAGGCTGCTGTGGCACAACATACATGTATTTTAAACACTTAGATCAGCCCAGATCTTACAGAATCTTTTACAGAATTTCACAGAAAATCCTGCTCCCTAGTCTTTCTGGAAACTCAATCAATGAGACTAGAGAGTAGTATATCTGTAAACTGTCAAAGCACTAAATCTATCACAAACTGGCCCAAATAAAGTGGTCTGAAATTTTGCATCCATGAAAATCCCAGAGACACCCTGATTTCCTTTGGATTTAAAGGCAGAGAATTACAGCTCTTTTCTGCTTCTTTCTATCCCCTTGCACCCATGGGAAGGTGCCAGCCAGTGGCTGCCCTCCCGAGGCTATGGTGGTGGTGATGGTGGGGCATGGAGGATCCATGGGAGCCTCTCTTCACTCAGAGCCTTAAGAGACAAGGTGTGCTGGGTCGATGCACAGGCAGCTCTTGAGGGGCTTTTTGAGAGCCTCCCTCTGGGGCAGATAGCATGTAAAGAGATGAAAATCATCCATATGCTTTGCACCACGTGGGAGGAGAGCTGCTTACTGCTGAACTCTGAAAAGCAGTAAGGAGGCTTTCTCAGGGCAAAGGGCAGACAGGTTACCTGAGGATGGTGTGTACATGAGCTTTCTACCACACTGGTACAGATTCCAGACCTAAATATAGGTCCTGGCCACTGCCAGCTTCGTTCAGTAACCTGAACCCCAAGGGACAGCTCCTGTAGCCAGCACCCTTCCTGCTGCTCGCTGGCATGTGTTAAACAGCTACTTATACAGGCCCTGCTGCTGGGACTCCCAGTCCAGCACCCTCCTGACAGCTGGTGACGCTCTCATACCTTCCTGCAGCCACCATGCAGGTGGTGAGCAGAGGTTGCCTTGCACAGTGGCTTGTTCCCTCAAGGGACATGTTCCAGCAGGAATATTGCAGAGCACTCTTCAGGCTGCTTGAACCTCAACCAGGCAGAGTCATAAATCACACCTCCCTGATCTGCATCACCCTAGACACAGCAGTCCCTATTTCACACCTGAGAAACTGCCCTGAAATTTGCTACGGAAAATCCAAATTTTACACAAATCTCAGTGAAAATCGGATTCTTACTGTTAGGTGGAGGACAGAAATCTGGAGAAGAATTAAAGCTGCCAAGAGCCAAATAGCACACAGCAAAAATTTCTCCTTAATTTCTAAGGAAATATTCACAAAGCATGAATATGCCTCATTTATTTTGGTAATGTTTTACCAAGTGGGGGTGAGGTGTTTATTGTCACTACATCTTCTTCCCCAACTTCCTCAGCACAGATCCAGCTCCTTGGTTTTTAGCAAAAGCTCCTAATCTGTAATGTGCATAAAGTAGTCAAGCTAATAAATGAACCTGGAAAAAAAATCATCAGATGACTGAGGAAAATAAGTATACAAACAAATAAAGATGATGGAGGAAATTAAAGTGTGAAAGCACAGTGTAAAGCAATCAGCCAGTTCCAGACAATGATGTGCCATAAGCAGAGGCTCTCAGCAAAGACTGAAGACAACTCTGATTTTTAGTAAGTAGACAGGTTCCAGAACAGCCCTGCCCTTGAAATGCATAATATATACACAAGAGTCCTACAAAGACCAAGTTGAGTTCTTCTCTGTTCTTTGCATGCAAATCTGCACCATTCCCTTTTTGACTCTTGACATTTTGGGTGATGGCAGTCCAGAGTATTAACTGGTCCTCATCCAGGAGTTCCCCTAGTTCTCTTGCAAAACATCCTCTCAACATGTGGTTTCCTCAGATACTCTTAACTATAAAGCTATTCCCTAGATAATCCCCAGATATCCAATAGCCCTCTCCAAAAACAAAGTAAGACAAGAAAAACCATGATTCTCCAAATTATTGCCAAAGCTCACTGGAGTGATCTGATCTTTAGAGCATCACTAAAATACTACACAAAATTGAGATAAAGATTATAAAATTCAGATATTACAGCACCATGGACTTTTCGTCCATATTGAGTAATGTATATGGTATATAAAAGTGCAACCAAATTAACATTTCATAACAATCAGTGACATAAATAAAGGGATGTGAGAAAAATAAGAAAAATCAATGTGGAGAACTGAATTTATATATGTATTTTATCTTTAAAAAAGATAAGAAAAGACCTTTACACTATAGGCCTTGATATCTTTGAAGAATTACTCCCAGTACTGCCTTAGAAAGGATACCAGGGAAGCATATCATTCTGCATAGATGAATTGCTTCTCTGCATATTTCCTTAAGATTCTGGAGCTCTTGGATTATGTTTGGTAAATCAGCTAGCTTCCTAGCCAGAGATTAAGGTAAATTCTGCTAAGGACTAAAAGTTGACTTAGAGCATTAAGAAGGATTAATGTTTAGCTGTGGTGAAGCTGAAGTACTAGGTTAGCATGTTTACGCAGTGCTGCAGATCACAATTAATCCAAAATTAGTATAAAAGATCAACAGCAACTGCTCCTGCATGCCAGCTTGGCTTAGTCCTAAAATCAAGACTTACTTGGGGGGCAATCTGTGTGCAAAGTTGCCATGCATGTGCCCTAATAGGTTTAAAGCTTTCAGAGGAATCCATGCATTTTAAATGTTTAGCTTCTTTGCCTTCTGCTTTGAGAAAATAAATGTAGAAGTCAGTACTAGAGATGCTTCTGCTTTCTATCTGTGTCACAGATCTGTCAGAATAGATTGGTGCTAGTAATGAACAAAAGCAAATACAATTTCCTGCCTTATAAAGAAGAGGATTTTAAAGTATGTGCTTTCATTCATCATTAGATATTAATAAAATAGAGGGGATTTTCTGGAAGAAAATGTTCATTTTGTATAACCAAAATAGATAGAAGTACACATGATGTCCAGATATATTTATCTATATAGACATGGTCATTTATAGTTTTGAAAAATATATATCTCCGTTCTGTAACCATAGAAAGAGTACAGTAATATATTTAAAGATGCAACTGGAAGATAATCCTAAGTGACATGCAACAACATAGTTTAAGAGAGAGGTGAGGGTGTGGGGTCCTCTCTACTTCAAAGTCAGTTAAAATGATGATATCTAGCTCTCTCCAAAACTGACAACATCTCTGTGTTGTGATCAAAAGAGGAGCTGTGCTGTGACATGCAGCGTGTAACCCAGCTCACACTGCTGGTGCAGCCTGGCTTGAGCCTGGCATGGCTGGCTCAGCCCAGTCCTGTGCCTGTGCAGATCCACCCTCCTCAGCCTCAGGAAAGGAGGGCTGGGAAGGCCAGAGAGGGAATATGGAAGGGAGCCCATGGCTCCAGCATATGGGCTGCCACATCTTTGGGATCACTCAGAGGAGGGCAGCATGTGCTGCAGGGGGTTAAAGGCAGTATGCATAAGGAGGCTGCTCTGGAGGTAACCATCATCAGACAGGGTGGTCCTACTGTTATGGAGCCAGTATGTCCAGCAGCAGGGGACTAATTGCCCTTAAAGCAGAAAGAAGATGCCAAATTAAGAGATTTGTCTAACCTGCAAGATGTGAAATTAAACAGGTGAAAGTAAAAACAAGCCCCTTGTGTAGAACAGAAGCCTTGCTCTTTGAGTCAGACTATAAGTGCCTTGGGTCTTTTGGGGGAGGATCTACTGTGGTGTCTGGGATCTTTTTGTGGCTTGTTTTTTTCTTTTTGGGCAGAGCCTTTTCACTCACACCCAGAAATAGGCATTTTTGCTTAGAGTGTTGTATTATATTAGTACAATCAGTACTAATTCCAAAATTCACGGCTGAACTTAGTTATTAAATAATGATCTTTAAATCTTTTATTTCTATACTAATGAAAAACCAGATAATTACATTCTGAGCACCACTTTCCTACACTGAAACCAAAGGAACAGCACAGTGTTATATCAGGAAAGACATACCATACACATTCCAACAGCACAAAAGATGTTGATGCCAAACCAAATGAGTTGAGAAATTTCAATCAAGTTTCCCTGTGCATTTCACAGCTGCAACAAACATTCTTGATGGGGTGTGCCCAGCAGTGAGGGCTATTTCCAGCACTGTTTGCTAAGCAATTTTTTCAGTTACTGTGTACTAAACTTACATGACAATTCATTGCTTCCAGTGGCAACAGAATACTGAGATGGTAACATCTGTGCTTATATCTAGCTAACCACATTCAAGCTGTGATGGTGATGACATTTGTGAAACTTTATTAAACTTTTCTTTAATCCCATTCTTTATTTTAGAAACACACACGCGAACGGTTTCATATCCAAGTCTTAAGGGAAACTCTAAGCTGATGCAATGTGGCCTCATGCAAGAAATTTGAAATCCCTTTCTGAGGTCTGTCTCCAAGAGACACATAGGGCTTCCTGTTTATGGGCCTGTTCATGCCCACAAGCTATGTATTAAAAAAGAAAGAAAAAAAAAGTGGGATGTAAACATAACTCAGGCAAATTCACTAAAAATTCAGATCAGGTCACTATGAGCTTGTGCTGGATTCTTCTCTTTCATTCTTTGCAGGGTTTTCTTTACTAAAACACCCTTTATCTACCCTAAGGAGATTTTGATCCACCACACTAAATGAGGTCTCCTTCAAATTTTCCCATGTGAACTTGTAGAGAGGTTCTAGTAGTTGATTCTTGTATGATGACCTCATTCTTCTGCGCTACCTTCAGCCTCAAATGAACAGGAGAAACTGCCCAAATACACTTGCACACCAAACATAGGCTAAGTAAACAACTAAAGGATTCCTTCTTTTTAGCAGGAAGGCTCAGCTCAGCTACATCACCTAATTTTCGAAGAGCTCCTGCTTCACCCAGTTTTACAACTGGGCAAATGGGACAAACAGAGGTCACACTGAGAGATTTGGAGTACCTGGCATGTCCCTGGATCACAAATCCTTATGCCCTGAACAACACTGCCTGCTTTTGGTGTCCTCAGTTTCAGTAGCTACAGGTTTCCTGAGCAAAGGTAGGTTACATCAACTGGCCTGCAAAGCCTTGTGAAGCTCTTACAAAAAGAGGTCACAAGCAAAATAAATGTGGTGTACAACTTTTTTTTTCCAGGAAGTAATGCCAGCTTTGCCAAAGGTGTGTCCTTAGACAAAATGAGGCAGACTTGCACACATTTATCAACTATACTCTGTAGGGTCCTAATGCCTCCAAGCAATGAGC
Source organism: Anthoscopus minutus (assembly GCA_013399455.1). Lineage (NCBI taxonomy): Eukaryota > Metazoa > Chordata > Aves > Passeriformes > Paridae > Anthoscopus > Anthoscopus minutus. The sequence continues at coordinate 11,399 of VWYI01013721.1, read as the reverse complement.
TCAGACTTTTTGATTTTGTCGATTAAATTTTTAAAAAAAATACACCTGAGATGCAGTGGATCCATCTAGATATTAACTAGCCTGCATCTTTAAAAAGCACTTTTTTCTTCATAATAAAAGACAACCCTCATCTAAAAATATTGTCTTCATTTAAAATGTTTTTCACTTGTTTTGTTACCCTGTAACAGAGCTACACATCCTTGATTATAAGTGAACTACTGTTTTGTGGCTTTTCTACAGATCAAAGTTATAGTGGCAGAACACATAGTGGAACATGTCATCTCAGAAAGAAAGGGTTACTAACCCCTGCTTTCAAGTATGAATGATTGATATGCAAATATGGTTTATGGTAATGCTGGAGAATATCTGCTTTTCTGGCAGCCCAGAGTTCTCGCATGCATTACTCTCATAGATCAGGACTGTGTGAGGAGGCTTCAGGGGCACATGTGCACATTCAGAGACCCAGTTTGCTGTGGAAGCCTTCCAGAAAGCCAATAGCTGCTTGCACCATTAAACTGAACATATATTTTAAACTTCTCAGAATCAACAGAAGCAAATAGTATATCAAATGCCTTTGGTTCTAAGCAGCAAGGGTACTGCCAAACCCCAAGTATTCAGGATAAATCATGAGTGGGAACCTCAGTTCATGAAAGAGACCTTTAAAGAAATCATAAGGTAGGAGCATAACTTGGTCTTTTTTACAGCAACTTTTGAAGACTCAGTTTTGAAAAGATTCATTAACTCACATTTTAACTGAGTTTTTTTCCTGAAATACTAAGCTCTGGCAGATGCCTATTCTACACAATGAAAGCTGTGACTCAACCTTTGCTACTTGCCTCCAAGAGCTGGGCTTTTTCTGAAGGAAAAAAAAACAACTATGAAACAGCTTAAATTTTCAATAAAACAGTGAACTAGAAGTAGAGAGGCACTGAGGAACATAGAACTCTCCTTAAACCTGCAATAAAACTTACTCTGGCTAGTCAAAATATGTTAAGAAGCTCCACTTCTACCAAAAAGAAAGCACACAAACTCTATCTTTAATTTCCGAAGTATTTACCTCCTCCAGTAAGTGCTCTGCAACACAGCAGAGCAAATCCAACTGTTTCCCATTAGGCAACTGTGTGCCTCAGCTTTTCTGCACATACACTCCCAGCCGTAACTCATCACTAGCATTTCTGTGCACATAAATTCAGACAAAATAGAAGGGTGAAAGGAAAAAAAAAAAGCAAGCATATCAAAAGTCACAAAACCTTCAAAATGGTTACAGTACCTGCAAGCTGCAAGGCAGAACTCACAGTGGAGGCTTCCCCAAGGCAGAGAGCCCAGCACCCTGCTCTCTATGGACCATCTGTGGACCTGGACCCAATATCCACATTTAAAGAGACAGAGGAATGAAAGTAAAACCCATCAGCTTTTATCTAGGTTGTTGTACAAGAAACACATTATTTTACTTTTTAAATTAACTATAATAAAGTATTACACTTGTGCACCTTGGTCTCTCCTTAACCTACTGAAAGACAACAAAAACACAGCAAATCACACTTATATATCACAAGTCCTAATGACTCGAACATGTGTTTGGAGCAAATGTAAATATTCTACTCTCTCAATGAGCAAAGCTCTTAAGTGTAGGCTTAATTTTATCTCTCTTCAATAAATCATTTTTAAGCAATTACCTAAATATAAGTTTATGTTGTACTCCCATAAATACTAATAGGACTTAAACATGTGCTTAAAATTAAACATGTACTTCTGTGCTTTGCTGAACCTGTCCAGGGGACACTACAATTGTGTGAGTGGTAAAATCCCTCAGACAGATTGCTTACAGGAGTCTCTACATGCTCTGTGCCATTCACAGAACGAGACAAGAAACACCAGAGGATCTGAGCCTTTAGGGCTCAGATAGACATGTGGCAGTAGGAGATTATGCCTTCTAATTTTCTACTGCTACGAAGTCACATGTAGTCAAATGACATACAGTGAGGCTACAGAAACCCAGCTGATTGCTAAGGTCAAATAAGTATTTCTGCAGCCACCCTTAGCTGAGGCTAATGCATGTAGAGGGAAGCAGCACTGAGAAACTCACTGATGGTGCTCAGCCTCAGCTGAGAAGTTGCCCTATGCTCCTCTAATCTAGCCCATGGAGAGTGACCTGTGGAAGCTGGAGCTTGCCCACAACTCCCCTTTCTTACCCCTGCTTGACCCCTTTCCTTACCAGGAGAGAGCCCACCAGGGACCAGGAAATCAGGCTGCCCAGTAGTTCCAGTGGTCTCTGTGAGAGGAGGCCAGAGATTACCCTCAGCTGGACATTGCTGGTTCCAGTACGGAGGGGAGGTGTCTTTGCATCTCACTGTCCAACTCTGTATCCAGATCTATTTTAACTGGCAATAAATTAAATTTTCCCACATGAAGCCTGTTTGGATTGTGATGAGAATTAAGCGACCTTTCTGTTTTACATAATCCATGAGATTTGCCATCTTTTTTTTCTACACGGGGCCATTGAGAATGAGACATAGAGCAACTGGGTGGGCATCTGGCCACCCAGCCAAGGTCACCCTACCTCTGAGCCTGAGTTCCCAAAATGGATCCCAAAATGTCAAGGTGGTCCACTTCGGTCCGAATCATCTTTTTTTTTCCTGCAAGTGAGATGAAAGGAGTGATTCATATCTACCTAAATATACAGAAACATATGCTATATAATGAACATATTGCATTAATGTCAAAGGTCATAATAAAATTACTTCAATTCTATTCATTGTCAAACATCCCAGGACTATATGATGATTTCTTATGAAAGAAAATAATATTTCCTTTATTTACAAAACACAGATTATCAAAGAATGACAAAATTGGGGACTAAAACCACATGGATTTTAAAAAAGCACAGCAAAACTACTAGTTATACATTAACTTCAGATGCCTTTCCCCAAAAGATTATTTTTAGGTTAAATTTAGAAGCTACTCATTTCACAAAGAGGCACAGACATGACCAAGCTGTACTATACCATACTCAAAGGTGTAACTGCTGCTGTGATACATGTGCACATCCAGTCCAGTTCTCCTGGAATGCATCTGCGTTAACACACAGATGTATGGGATTATGAGATTACTGAGATTAGGTGCTTTTGCAGAAAACCAATTTGGCAGCCCTAATTGCAGGAATAGGGATCCTAAATCAAAGGATCTGTATTTTGAGTGAGTCACGCTACCATGGATGCACTCATACAAGCTGTTCAATGACTGTGGGTCCCAGTGCCCAGATCAGCCTCAGAGATGTGGGCAGAAGTAAAAAATATCCTAGAAAATACTCATTTACAGTTAAAATCCTCTGCATCACTTGCTAATTTTATCAATCTGTCAGACAGAGTCAGACCAGAAATAAGAGGTATGAAGCCATTCTACTGAACTTTGCAGCACAAACCTTATGTACTGCTGGAATGGCCTCTGGGTCATCCAGACACAGCATGGTGGGCCCACAGACAGCTGCTGCTTAACAGGTTTGCCTCACATTTGCATGGATTGTTTCATATTTAATACTCAGCCAGGGTAAATTTGCACATCATGCTCTGTGTTTCCAAGTATACATGTTTACAAACACACCATAATAAGATTAGGAAGTCAGTCTTCAAAGATGCTTGAAAATTTTGCACTGAAATAAAAATGGGCAGTTTGAATTTTTCTGACCAATCTCTTATTAGCAGATAAATTAAATGCAGTTATACATCTGCATTTTAAGTGACTGATTTAATTACAATGTAGCATTCTTCAGAAAGTCATTATTTTCTGCTGAAGTATAACCTAAGGAAAATATTTTAGGATAATAAATATAAATTTTAATATAAATTTCTTAAGAAAGACATAAGACCTTTTTTTTGTAACTAAAACAAGAATATCGATAACTACATCACCTCAGATTCCTTTCTCAGGAAAAAAAAAAAAAACAACGAAAAAACTAGCCCCAGGGTTGTTTCTAAATGCCCTAAGAGGGGTATAGAGCAGAGATTTCCATGACAATACTGTTAAAATACATCAGAGCACCAGACAGCACAGGGGCCAAATCAGGTTGCAGAAACCCTTGAAGCAGCCAAGTACCTCAGTGGCCTTGAGAACCTTGTAGGAATCACTGGTGGGAAATATCCCTAATGGCACCCCCAAGATACAGATGCAGTCAGAGCTGGGACCTTCTTGAGTCAAGATTACCTGGATTCAAGGGACAAGACACAGTCTCTCAGGAAGAGATCCATCACTGGATTTAGATGAACTTTAGCATCCAACTTGGGAAAAAAGGAATACAGCGTAGCAGCACCCTCATTTGCACAACTAATTATTATATCACAGATTTTCTAGTTACTAAAAAAAAGGCAAACTAAATGAAAACAGAGGAAAACTGAGCAGTACATCTGTTCCAAGGCAGATTTTTCCTCCCAGGGAGAAGGCTAAATTAAAAGGTTAATAACAGAATTACTATGCTTCTCCAGTGGGCAGATTTTTAGAACAGAGGGGAGGCTTTGAGTCTTTGGCTCAGTTGCTCACACAGAGCTGGAAGCCACAGCCAACTGACTGAAGGCAGCAGGGAGTGGGTACTGGATGCTCTTCTATATAGGGGATCTCAGACAAAGAAATCCTACATCCAGATGAAGGGCCCCCAGTGCTAAAAGATAAGCAAGATGGAAGTCACGAGCTCCCAGTCCTACTACATAAATTCCAGCCTTTCTCTCCAATGCTCATCCTTGCCTCCAGACCTCAGGTCCATAGCACTTCCCCAGCTGACCCCACAGCATAATGAGTATCTAAATAGAAGTTCTTATAAAATCCTACTAACTCTAGCTTTCCTAATGTAACTTAATTCCAGTTCCAGTTTTGGCCAACGTCTTTCGCATATGTGGATCCTCAAAACCACAGGTGAACTTCATGAGATTGAGCAACAGACATTGTATTTGGCAAAGCAGCTGCTCTCTGTGCTGATCCAAAAGATATTTGCCATCGATGACCAGTAAAAATCAGTCTTTCCTCATTCAAAAAATCATACCTCTAAATGTCTTTTGCAGCATAAATGCTACTGGTTGAATCCATGGGGTCCAAGCCACCAGCCTGGCCTTGAGAACAATCCAAACAAAAGACCTAGCACTTCTCAAAACAATTGTTTTTCCAGTCTAAAAAGTGCTTCTGCATATTTCTTTGAGTACACGGTTTGTCTCACTGTTTTTCCTGCTGGATAACCTGTGATTTTGCCAGCAATTTAAAATGTGCAAAATGCTTGGCTTTCCTGTTGACATAACTCATGGACTGAGTAATGCAGAGGAAAACAGCCTCAGTCCACAACTTGTTTGGAGTCTGAAACTTGCATTGATTTGTGACACATGCGGTTTTCCTCATTCAAGTGGAGATTCAGCCTGATGTTGTACAATCAATCTCCTATTAAACATTTATCTCAGTACATTGGCATTTTTATTTTAGTTGCCAAAATGCAAATTTTCGGAAGATCTTCACCATATTAGTGACCATTTAACTATGTTTACCAGTGAGAGCCAACAATCTTGAATTAGGACTGTAGAAATGAGATCATACCACACATTAATTTACTGCTCTGCATTAATTTAGTTGCTCTGCAAAGTTTGCTATGAAGCATTTTTGGGGATTTCAGTGCCAAATCATCTCTATAAAATTCTGTTGCTGTATATAATATGTTCTTTCTCATATATTTGCTAAATGATACAAATAACCTTAAGAAGAGATTCTTCCTACAGATAGTTCATCCCTGGGTTTTAAGATTTGTCCTTGTTCATCATGGTGGAAAGAGGAGGTGGCAACAAGGAAAATAAGTCAGAGAAGGCTGACAGAGAAAAGTCATCATCAGTAACGTCACACTGGAGCAAAGCTGCACGTAAATCAGGGGTGCCCTAGCATAGATTGAAGTCTTCTAAAACAAATCACCAGAATCTTGTCTTGTACTGCAATTGGCAACGTGGAGGGAAAAAATTCCACTAAAAATCTGGAGTCTACAGTATTGTATGAAGTATTCATGAAAGAGAAGTGATTCTATAAGGCAGTCAATAAGCTGATCTATTTTGACACTTTGACGCAGATGATGACTGTGCTAGTACTCAGTAAGTTCATAAAACAGAAAAAATGAAATAATTCAGAGCTTATACCAGATGCTAAATTGAGTAACATATGTATGTGTGTGTAGAGATGCATAAGAGCACCTGAGTGCCTCTTTGGCCATGAAGTGCTTAAGGCAGAAGGCATCAAGAGTGACAAAATAAATATCCAGCCCAGAACTGTGAGTCTGAATTTTTGATTCCTTCCAGATCAGAAAGAAATCTCTAATCCAAGAAGCCAATGCATGATGAACATCCAGGACAGATTCACTGTGTCAGTCTTTTTTTCTCTTCCAAGATAAAGATAGTTAATCCTAAACCACAGACAGACATTGCTAGGAATTGTATATAAGCCTGTATCCAGTCAATTTTTGTAACATGCAAGACTAGATTCTGTGCAGTGATACAAAAATAAAAACAAGACTTCCTGCTCTTCGCCTTCTATCTCATAGCTACACTCCATGGAAGTTTTTCTAAACCTATTGCTGAAAAAAAACTCTGTATATAGGGTTCTGTAAAAAACTTTTTTCTATTCTTAAAATATTTCTACTTGAAAAGAATAAAAATATAGTTTTAATACATATATGTTGTATTAAATTAATTGTCTGGGTAAATAGAGATGTGGAAAACTTACAGCAGTAGAATAAATTATTCATACTGGCATAGGGCTGATCTAGTGTAAGATGAGATTATCATTTACTTGAGAAATTCTTATAGAAAAAAACCTAAAATTGTCCATGCAAAATCTTGCAATGTCATAGTGTGTTTAATTTGGGTAGATTTTTCTCAATAGAATTTCAATTATCTCACACTATTCTCACAGCAGACTCTCACGTGTGCATCCTGCTCATCTGTCAGGGGATTTTCACAAAACCATTTTTTTAAGGTAAAATTTTACTTTTAGACAGTAGAATTGAAAAATTGGATGCAGTTTTTAGCAAGCAGTGCATTAAAATTCCTTCAATTATGTTCTTATCAGCTTGAAAAGGACCAAAGAAAACTGATATGAAAACAAGGACACATTGTGTTATGAATGAAGGCTGGTAAATTGACTCCTTTTCAGAAAAAGCTGAAAAACATCGTTGTAAGTTGTGGCAAGCAGTACAACAGAACCTGCTCTAATCATATACAGATGATGGGAATTTGTCTAATGTTTTATGGTGAATCATTGATGAGGCCTGCAGAAGGAAAATTTGTAGAAATAAAATCACCTTGACAGTAAAGCACTAGGGTCAAAAAGCAAAGTAAAGTCAGTGTTCTTAGCTTTAATAAAAACAGTATGATCTGTCATCAACACAGCATTTTTACACTCTTGGACAATGCACTCTGGGAGCTCCTGCTGGGTTTCATTTGATTTTCTTGAAAACCAACAAAGGACAGCTTATGGCTGGTAATTCATTATGACAGCAGAGAAGTTATAAAAATACACATGTTTAGATCCCTGTAAACAAACTGCCCACACTCCAATTCTCCACACAGAAACTATTAGCCAGCCTAGGTAAAATATACCTATAAGCTACAAAGTAGATACATTAGCTTGGAGGTTTTTTATGTTTGAGCCATTTGTCTTTAAGGAGAGATTTGTGCCTTTTTTTTTTTTAACTGTGAATCTGAAAGAACAGACTTCTAAAATTTATTATTATAGTTTCTTGAAACTAATCTACCTTCTCTGCTGCAGTGTTATTCAAGGCACATTTGGGGGAAGAAGCTTGACAAAGTGTAAAAAGGCATTGTTAAATACCTGAAGAGACTGTACATACATTGCATCACTGTCTAAATACTGACTGGGCAAGATCACAAGGCAAAACAAACAGCAGGGTAATTGAAAACATCTATGAACTAGATGATCACAGAGGCAGAAGGTGATAGGCAGAAGGATATACAATTCACTCCTCATTGCCTCATTTTACACTAATATTAGTGCTAAAGGAATAAAAAAGGGGTAGGAAAAGAAAAGAGAAATAAAAAATAAAGAGAACACTTGAATTTTAAGCTTCATGGGCAAAAGGGATATTTCAGAGAAACAAACATTTACTTTCAACAGCCACTCTGGGAAATCTGGACAAAAACAGCCTTAAAATATCTGACTTTACTAAAACTTTTTTTTTTTTTTACAAGCTGCAATCACTGACAAAATTTTGAAAAGATAGCATATAAACTTCTCTTTAAGCAGAGTTTTTTTCAGAAAACAAAAACAAGTACCTGGATGGATTCATCTAAGTACACTGTCTCCAGTTCAGCACTGATACATAAATCATGTATGTGTATGAGCAGATAAAGGGGGAGAGTGACATAAAGCATCTTGAAGAAGCCCAACCTGTGCCTAGCTGATGTGCACCAGCAGGAATCCTTATGGCAGACACAGCACTACTGACCAAGTGCAACATAACAGCTATGTCTGGCTTAGTTGGTGGCTGGAACACAAAGCAATAGAGAGCATCATTTAGCCAGAAAAGCCATACACCCCTATTATTTAATTAGTGGGATGTAAGCCATGTTGCTAACCCAGTGAAGTGTAAGTAATCTCAGATTTGGGGAAAAAATAAAAGAGGAGGGACAAACAAAAGCCAACACAATCCCACTTTTCTCCCTGCAAAACTTTAGGAGACAATTACATTACCAGAGAGTCTTTTATGGAGGCAGGTGCTGTACTTGGGTCTTTTCTTTGGGACTCTGCCGTGTAACACAGGCAGTACAGCTGGGTCAGCACATGCATGCAAAAATGTATGCAGAGACTTAAAAATTAGCAGGTTTTACAAACAATTAACAATTCCATCTGTTTTCATTTTTGTGTTGCTATCCACACCTGGCTGATGTGCTCTCTGAAATCAGAGGATTTCTACAGGTTACTCTGATCAGCTGCCCAAAGGCACCTAGATGTAGAGCACTCCTAGAATGCTGTTTGATCAACATGACTCTCAGTTCTGTAATACTTTCCCTTATTTATCTTTGTTACTTTTCTCTAAATTCAAGAAGAATCATTGTTACATTTCCACAGAGGGAGGAAGGGGCTCTGACAAGCCATCCGTGGTGCAAGGAGCCACTGAACACTGCTGTCAGCAGCTCTGCCTCTTCTGACTGAAATTTGAGGGAAAGGTGGTGTTGCCCTTGGGGTTTGGATAGAGCCTGCCTGTGTCAGAGCACACTGAGCATCCCTGCACAGCTGAAGCCTGCGTTTGTCTCACCCAAGTGTAGCCTGCACTACTGACTTCGTTGTGAAAGTGCATTCCTGGATAGGTGCAAACATTTGGGCAGGTTAAGGTTGCCCAGTTCCCAAGCAAGCTGCCAGAGGGGTGTATAAGCATACAGGGTGCAGCAGCCAGTCTGCAGGGATTGTAGAGACATGGTGCTTGATTCAAGAGTTCAGATTCCAGCTCCCACTTTAGTTGCTGCTGGGCTTTTCTCCTGAGAGATTTCAGTTCCTATATCACTTGAGTTCTGCAATGCTGACCTGAGCAGTATCTAAGTGCACTTAAATATCTGCAATGGAGCAAAGAGATGAAACAACTTTGTGAGTCCCAGCTGGCATTTTACTAGCCTTATTCTTCAGAAAAGCCCATATGCTGCAGCACCTACACATAGAAATGAATCTTATATATATTTTTGAAATTCATTCCCTATAATGAAATGGTAAAAAAATGAATGTGATACAGACATTTAAGAGAAGATCTAGCTTCACTGGAAAAAAATAAAGAAAAGTCAACATTTCAAAGGGGGTTAAGGTTAATAGTGAAAAGGTGCAAAACTAATTGACCTTATTATACTAATTGTACTTGTCCCTGAGAAAGACAGTCTTCTTCATCTAGTTCCCATTATTTACTTGAAAAGTTCCATTCTCCAATCAAAAAATTTGGAAAAGCAAAATTAATGGTGGAATTTTTTCCTCAAAATACACTGAAGGCTAGCAAGTGTGACTTCTGTTAGAAGCATCTTGTGCAGCAGTCTGGATTCATTCACCTGTGTCTGCTACTGGCTTTTTAATTTATTCTTTTGAACACAGAGAACAGTTCTTTTACCCTGACCCAAATTTCTGTCTAAACTTCAGTTTCCTCTCTAGTTTCTCAAAATTTAATTTGCAAGTGCACAAGTTCCTATTTTAAACATCTGAAGCATCATAGCTTTCAAAAATAGCAACAAGCAAGACAAAATCCTATATTTTCTGGCATAATATCTACCTCCCCAGGTATCCATACAATCATCATCTTCCCAACCAATAAGCAAAACATGTATCATTAGCTGAACACCAAGGGGCAAAGACACAAATCTCACATGAGGGTTGTATCTGTCCCATTACTTACAATTTCACAATTTGTTGTCCAATCTCAGACATTTGTTTAGCACAAATTCGCATCAAACTTGAAGACAACTGCATGAAAGATAGAGTTTACATTATTTTTCTTCCTCTTAAGCCTTATCATCCTTGAAAGGCTGGGAAGTCCCTTTATTGGGACTTCTGCCTCCATAACAACAGCAGAATGGGCTCTGGTAGAACAGCGAAACAGCAGCTCAGCTCGTTTCAGATCTGTGCTGTTT
>VWYI01013720.1:19874-146211 GCA_013399455.1 Anthoscopus minutus | reverse complement strand
ACTTTTTTTTAATTTAGTAGTTGATATTACATTTTCACTGCTGCTTGATTTTGTTTGTAGAGCCAGAATGAAGACTGGGGAGGTTTGTCTGAGGATATCTTATGATTAAGAGCAATCTAAGGCATTAGCTCTTTTGACCCCATCTAAATGATTGGTAACTACCAAGTTTACCATTTCGGTGGCATGGATTAAATGGGTGCTATGCAAAGAGTGCTGCACGTGTAATTAAGACCTTGCAAGGGTAAACAGAAAATGGGTGATGGGCTTAACTTTCTGCAACACTTGCATGATGGTCTTTGAAGAGTGCTTTGAGTGTTTCCTTTTATTTTCCTTTTATGTACTAACCGCATCAACTTGAAATGTCTGACTTCTACTGGCTTTCTTTAGTGTTGATAATTAAGTGAGATAATGCAAGTTAGAGAAATGGATACCAAAGCTAATAACTAAACAGATGTTTGGCTTTGTTTACTTACAATCAGCCCATATAAACATGTATTTATTGGAAAATGAGCTGTTTACATCTGCTATGCAAAGAAAATGGGCCCTAAAAAGACTGGGTGCTGCTGCAATTGACTGTATATCAAAATGCCGGATGCTGCATGACAGAACAAAGCTTATTTGCATATATAGTGCATTGCAACATATTTTTGTCCAAAGCATAAGTGGAATACGTTGTGGCAGTCCTACTAATAAAGGTAAGATTTTAATTTGCATAAACCAAGTTTAAAACATACATGAAAATTATTTGCTGTGGAAAACTTAATTAGTCTGCTGCTTACTTGATACAATGATAAACAAGTAGTTGAGTAAACAAATTTGCTTTTGTAATGTGGAACTGTGGTAATAGATCTAATTTCATATGCAGCTTTATAAATCTCAGGATTTAGTTTCCAGATAAGAGAAAATAATCATAGTAGGCAAAAATGTTTGTAACATGTTCAAAACTAAATTCACAGTTGGTGTATGGGTATTCTTACCATTTAAGAGTTTCCTAGTATATGATACAGCCGTTGGATCTGTGTAAGGAAGAGAGGAGCAGCCAATAATCTGCTTGCATATTAGACCTGAAGAATTAGGGCAGCCGACAAGTCATTTGTTGAAAACAATTTATTTATGAGCTTGGACATATTCTAAAACAACTGTAAGAAAAACTTAAGTGCTTATTTTCCCCCCAGTTTTACTACTTTTTCTATGCTCTTCATGATAACAAGTTCATGTACAAAGAGTGTGGTTCTCATGATGAGGTTAGAATTGAAAATGTGCCTGTAAAACTTTATTTGTGATTAGAACACCAAAAAGTTACCTGTGTTATTTGGGACCTATCCTATGAACAGAGCTTAGGAGTCATGATGTTTTTTTTGTTTGTGTCTCAGGTGGCTACAAAGACCAATTCTGGCATCTATAAGCTCAGGCTTAGATAATTCTATGTGACTCCAATTTACTTGCCTACAGTCCATCCCTGGGTGAATTCTGTGTATGGGCATAGTTTAGTTGAAGAAATGTGCTTTGTCCCTGTGAAATGAAACATAGTGGCATTAGCTGATGCCCATGGAATGCTACTCGGCCTGTACTGTTCCCTGGAAGGAATGAAAAATTGTTTTATTTAGACCCTAATTTACAATGTTGTCATGGTTCCTCAGAATATGGAGAAATAGAAATGGCATCAGCTGAGCAGAGTGAAGAGGGACAGATAGATTGTTGCCCATAGTAAGAGATGGGGAATAGTTTGCCTGCAGTAAGGAGCTGCAGCTTGTATATAGAATGAAGCTCATCAGGGTTAAAGAAAGATTTCCTGAGGTAAAGGAGGCTGCCTTCAGGCAAGGGGAGGAGTTTGACTCATAGCTTTGGTGTTTGGATTAACCTGTTTAACTAATTGGTTATACAACTTTAAATTACTTTAATCCTTGTTAATCTGAGGCATAACCAAGCCCAGAATGAGCAGAACTTGGTTTTTTTGTTAGCTGTTTTAGGGAGATTTTCTTGTAAAGTAGGGTGTTGAGTACTGCATGTTCCATGTGGCAGTTTTAATAAGTCATGTATTCAGAAGTAGTCGGTTCCGTAGAGAACGTGATGAAATTTGTGGTAAGCCTTGCATAATATTGAAAAACCAGGTGAAATCTTTATATACGTTCAAATTGTACTGTACAGAAATTCTCCTTCCTACTAAGAGTATTTTACAGTGGTAAAATAATGGTCTCATTGAGTCAGGACGCAGTTTGCTCATCACCCAAAGTCATGCTGACAGCGACTCTTGTTGAGAAAGCTGGATCCGTTCCTACTGCCACCTTTGTGTTCTGTTGATCCAGTTGCCCTGTGGTTCTGGGGCTCCTAGCTTGTTAGCCAAAACTTGAGCTCATGCAGGGCTAACATTAGGGAAGTGCCAGGAGGAAGAAAGCTATGGCATCGAAAAGGGAAGTAAAAAGCAGCTGCCTTTGGCAAGCTGAAAATGCAGTTTAAATTACATCCTATTTTTTAAAAAAATCACTGTATCTAAGTGCTTTAAAAAGCCAGTGTTCCACACATCTTGTCCTGACTCACTGTCTGCTGTGAGCCCCCAAGTCAGCTTGCAAAGGTAGATTCTAATTTACTTGTCATATGCTGCACCCCTGCTGTTGGCCTGAGTCATGAGACTGTAGCAAGGAGCTTCAGCAGTAGCATTGACTTTTGGAGTTTCCAGCTGTCCTTTCTCTCCGTCTTTCCTTTGTGCCAGAAAAACCATTTATACAACCGTTCTGGAACTGGATTTCAGATCCATTTAAACAAATCCAATTCAAATTGCTCATTTTAAAAAACATATAGTCAGCAGCTTTTCTTTTCCACATTTGCAACTCGTGCCTGCAAACATTTGTCCAAACAATTCTAAGAACACAAAGGGCTGCAGGACCAGGAAAGAAGGGGGATACTTAAATGCCATTGCCATGGAAGCTGAATAATATTGGACGTGACATGGATTGTTGCAGCAGTATATTCTGGTCGTCTCTTCAAAGCTAACAGCCCTGCAGTTTAAGAAATGCATCCTTAAGTGAAGGAGAATAAGCAATGCGAACCTGTATCTGCAATACTGGAAGAAAACCTTAATGAATTTTTATGTGCATAGTTTGGCACTTTGCCAAACTGTAGAATTATCTGTTATGGAGAACTCAGTGATTTTTAATAACTTCGGCTCTAACTTCACGATACAAACTATTCAGCCGTAATACGTGCTTAAAGCATTTGTGTTTTGGTGGTGGTGAGGTAGAGCCTCTGATGGATTCTTAGAACCATCCTTACTGCTAAATGCTGGGCTCTCAATTGTTCCTGGCTCGCTGCATAGCAACTGATTGGCACATGTGAAGCAGAGCCTCCCGGAGCGATTATCACCTCTGAGCTGGCAGATCAGAGCAGCAGCTAAGAGGTAGGAAGCACCTACTATTATCCGGTTATGGTGCAGGAAGCTCAGCTGATCTCTGTACTGCTTTGGGCCGGACCCTTCTGCTCTGGTCTGTTGAGGTGATGTTTTAGAGCCGAAGTCTGTGCCTACGCTTGGATGTTTTGCTGAGTAACATTTACAGGACAACTTGCAAGTTCATACTGTAGTTGAGAATTCTGTTGACAAGTTTGCATTGACGTTGAAGATTTTTTGTTTGTTTTCTCTATATAGAAAGCTGCGGACAAGATCCTGACTAGGAGTTGGCATTGATGAAGCATTCTTTTTTTTTTTGTTTGCTTGTGGTTTTTTTTTGGTTTTTTGTTCTTTTTTTGTAAGAGCATTATAGTTAATACTTGCCTTTGAAGATGCTCAAGAACTCATAAGTGTTTCTAGGTTCTCTGAAAAAACACTTGGCTCTTCTTTGAAAGTAGAAGTAGAATTTTGTAATAAAAATGCCCTAGTGGGAAATATCAAGGCCAGGCTAGATGGGCCCTGAGCAACCTGGCCTGTTGGACGGTGTCTCTGCCCATGGCACAGGGGCTGGAACTAAATGATCTAAAATATCCCTTCCAACCCAAACCCATTCATCTAATAGAAGTTACTGAACAGAAGTAACAGAAATTACTACTGGTTAGCTAACCAAAGACTGAGAAACAGTTAGTCTCCTGTTTTGAAAGCCTTGAAAAGGCAAATGAACAGCAGCAATTTCCTTAAGCAGCCATTCATTAGAAATAACAATTCCTATTTTCCAGTATTTCCTAATAACAATTCAGAAGTAGAGTGTGAAAGTAATTGCTTTTGAAGCATTGCTAAGGAAGTGCTTGTTAAATGTGAATCTCTTCCAACTGCAAAAACTTAATGTTTCTAAACAGAAACCTTCATCCTCTGCTCTTGATTTCTCCATACCTTGCTTCTGTAAAATTCTTCCCAAACTTCCACACACTCCATGGGCCCGCATCTTGTCTGTTTTTTGAGCTAGGGTTTTGTTAGATACCGAGTGAGGAAAAAAGCCAAGTCTTTATGGCAATTGTAGTTTTGTGTGCAGTTTAACATGGCTTGCCTTCACAGGCTTTGTGCTGATTTTGATGGGAAAGAAGTTAAAATTTAATAACCTAAGCAAACTTTCCCTGAAAAAGAAGTCATTCCAAGTATTGATGAAGTCTGTGGCACTGCCATGAGATGTCATCAGTAAAATGGCAGCTCTGCCTGCAACATGCTGAACTTGAGACAGTTTGGCATAGACATAAATAATTTCTTTTCTCTCTCTTGCCTGAGGAAATAACACAGTTTTCTTGTCCACTGCAGACATAAAATACCTTTAATTGCAGCAAGAAAATAATTCACGGTAGATGTTAGGCAAATTTTCCAGTGGAGATGGTAATGTCGCATTTAAGTAGATTGCCTGAGGCGCAATATAAAGGCATCACTGGATGCTTTTAATGGATGAAATATCTCTCAGGAAAGTTACAGGTATGGTCTTTAGGGGACTGGATTAAATGAAGTCCCTTCTAATTTTATTTTGGTTACGATTTTTAATTAGTTTGGGTCATGACAGAGTTGGCTGAGAAAATGTCAGTTGGGTTGGACTGGCTAAATAGTTCTGTTTACTCAGATCAACTCTACCATTTTTCTAATTTAAAAAGCCTCCAATGACTCAGGCTGACAATTTCAGAGAGTATTATTAGCTTTTTAAAATGAGTTGTAAACACAGATGTAATTTTGAAGAAGATTAATTCTAGTAACTTTAAAATATTGCAATTCCACAGTATGCAGCTTGTGTTGTAGTGCTATTACTTTTCTGGCAATGCTAGGATCTAAGACCTGTGTGTTCAAGTCAGATAAATTATTTACATCCAAAGTTTCAAGTGATGATTTTTCAGAGGTGGTATTTCATGTTAGTTTGCCCTTATATGGTGCTATAAGGATACCATTGCTTCTTCCCTAGCTTCTAGATTAACTGATTTATAAACTCATTAGATCTAGGTTATCTTAGACAACATCTGAGCCTGTGAAGCATGTCCTTGAGGTCTGCACATTCCTACCAAAGGAAGGCAAGGTAATGTAGATATTGGTCATGGAATTTGACATCTGTCCCTTCCCCATATTGTCTTTTCTGGTATTCAAACCAGCAGGCCAGCTGCTCTGGAGACAGTGTCATGGGGAACACAAAAAACAGTCAGTCATAGCTGAAACTTTGTTAGTTGCTGTAGTTCGGTGATGGCAAACAATTTATCAGAACTTCATTTTCCTTTTGGTTGTTTGTCAGGCTGAGCACAGTGCCAGGCCCTCTTTGTGGGACGCTCCTGGAGTCCTTGGTGGGGTACAGAGGCCCCACTGGAACAGCACTGTTTTCCTTCTGAGTATTGCTGTGTTATCACTTTGTATCTTCATTACTGTTGTCTTCCATTTAATCCTTTAGTTTCACCTCTACAAGGTCAGTTTATTGCTAGTCTAGTTGCACACATGGTGTTCACATATTCTGTAAACTAAAAAGCCACTAGGAGCGAAATAACCACTTGCTCCCTATTGTTACCTGACAATCTGTCTTGCTTTATCAGTAAACCATACATTTCTGGGAAGATGGGGCACTAATCCCAAAACAGTAATGTGAGTCAATCACCTAATTTTGTGTAGTGTAATTTTAACATCAGATACAGTGAATTCCTAAAGGTGTAAACCATTGAAAATACAGAGTGGGGAATACCTCAGCACTGTGTGGGACTGTGCAAGTTGGGAAAGTACATGAAATGAGAACTTCCATGGCTTTATTTGTTGATGTTTACAGTTAAGTAAGAGGGGACATGGTCAGTGTTTCCAGGCCAAAGAGGGTGCTTAAGAATGTGTACAAACAAAATCTTTGAATACAACAGTGAGTTGCAATCAGCTTCATAAGACTGCCAGAAAATGAGCTGCTCTATTTCTTCTTTCTATCCAGAGAGCTAATGTAAAATTAAGGCGAAATCTGTTAGGAGGTTTGACAGGCATTTCAGTGAAGACACCAGCTTTGATGGCTCCACATTTCCAATGTTGAACGCTAGAATGCATGAGTTTTGTTCAAGGAAGAGGGGAATCATGTATATGCATATATTTCCCAGATGAAAATTGGGCATTTTAGACTATTACAGTATGCCTGTCCTTCAGTTGTCTTCACGAACAGTCACCAGAGTAAGTAAAGCAGATGTTTTGCCTACGGACCTTTCTGGGAATATTTGTCTGTGAAGGCTCCAGGAATTCTAAAGTTACTACTTCCTTCTTTTTAGTCAAAAGTCCTACTCCCTAATAACATATACTATTATCATGCAATGCCTTTTCCAGTTAGGAATATGCCTCAGCATTTTGTTTTTAATGTAGACTGATACTTTTTACTTAAGCCATGCGAGAGGTGTTAAATGTTGAAATTCACATTTGTAATTCTTTATTATATGCCAAATTCTTTTGAGCCTAAAAAATTATAGCATGAATCATATAAGTTATTTGTAACTGTCACAAAGTCATATAGGTGCTATTATTTTATGAACTACTGGATTTATAGTTTGTTTGGTCAGAATAATTTAAACTACTGTAACATGATCTTCAGATTACTGATACTGAAAAACAGTATAAAATCTGTACAGCTTCTAGAATATTTCGTGCTTTTTTTTGTAATTTGAGAATAGAATTTAAAAACATGCAAGCTTGGACATGCAAAATAAACTGAGATGGCACAGAGGAGACAGTTTCAGAAGTCCATGGGAACTCTCTCAGTTGTTTTAAAACTCCTGTTATTCTGGGAAATGAGATACTAAAATAGATTGAACATCGTAATTGGTACAGGATCAGAGATGGAAACTGACATGCAGAGTGCTGGATTTTGTGTGTTTTCATCCCAGAAAAGGTTCATTTGGCATATATGGGGCTGATGCTCCTAAATTGCTGTTACTCCATTGTTAAAATTGAGTGTTGCTTTCTTTCTAGCTCATATTTCAGCTGATTGAATACTGACATTCATGCCAATCATACAGGAGTGTATTGAGTTCAGCAGCATAATCCAAAAGTACAGAAAACTTTGCCTGCTTTGAGGTGTATCAGAGGCCTCCATTTCTCTAAGCAGACTCTCTTTCTATAAAATATAATTTTGTAGAAATGTAGTGCTATTGTTGTACTACCCTGGCACAGTGTGCTCTTGGCCGTGTTCTGGAGGCCTGGTATCTCTAAATGTGTGTTTTATTAGAGCAGATGTGGTGGGTGATGTCAGATGCCACTTAGTCCAGTGCCTGCCTCTGACAGAAGCCAAGAGTTGATGCCTGATGCAGAGATAAATAATAGATAGTGTGGTCCATCTCTGGAGCTTCAAACTTTTTGGCTAAGAGGAAACCCTGAGCTTATGTAGTAAAGTATTTATGATGTGAAGTTTTTCTGTCTGGTGTTGGACACAGCATGCAAGTATGGGGGGTAACACGATGATTTTCCTCACTACCATCACCCCCTGGAAGTCTAAAGTAGTCAAAAATACAATACTGTATTTCTGTATCAAATGTCCGAGATACAATAGCAAGATAATATTTTTGTTTTCTTGCATATCTGTCCACCTTTCTATTATGTATAAGAATATGTACATTTCTTTTGTAGCCACGTCATGAATACTTTAATGTACCAGTGTACTAAATGGCTTCATTCATCATGCATGCAGAATTTCAGAGGAGATAGACCTGTGACTTACTCATGACAGAACATTATCATCAGCTTGCTGAATCCAGTCATCCTGAATCTAATAGAATGCCACAACCATTCTCTGCTGTTGTACTTTCCTCTTCCCCCTCTGTTTTACAGTGTTGTCTCTTCACATGTCTCATTTCAACCAAACTTGTGCTTGTTGGCATATGGTTTAACTTTTTTATTGTGTGTAAGCTTGAAGTCTTATGCTTGAAAAGTTCTGTAGCATTTTCTTAGCTAAACATCTATATACTGCAACACCTACACTGTAACATTACTCGACCCATGTTGGTCTTTTTTAAATAGGTTGTGGTGGTATTTAAACATAAAGTCTGTAGGTGAAATTAAGACTTACAGAGAAAGTAGTGAAGGAGAAGTATCATGTGAAATATATATACACACATAAGTGTTAAATTATGTTGAATGAAATTCTACCTAGACCATGCATCTTAATTAAAGGTGCAAATAACACTATCCCTTTCTGAAGGATGGCATAGTAGTGTGACTGACCTTACAAAAAGGAGGGAGGCAAAATTGATTAGGTCAAACAGAATGATGGATAAATCTGAAATTAAAACATTTGTATTTAAATGTGCAGAGCGCTCTTATAAGTAATTTAACAGTTACTGCCACTGAAAGAGAGAATAATATCATTGCTTTCCAAGTGAATGGAATCATAGAATCCTTAAGGTGGGAAAAGACCTCCAATCTTATTGAGTCCAACCACTAATGTTTAGGATTGAAAAGATCTAAGTCTATTAACAGTATACTTGCAATACACCTTCTTAAATTGGCATTTCCAGTTTTAAATGCAGGCTGCCTTGTGTATTGGAGTGCTGATTCTGAAAGTTGTTTCCATTAATTATCAAAGAGATGGTTACCAAAAGGAACCACAAACAAGCTAGTTCCATGTACTGTATGTGGTAATGCACTACTTTCCAAATGTTAAACTGACATAAAAATGGAAGATTTAGAGGGTTAGACAAAAGATTTGGATTGGATTTGCAGCATTCTGGAATCTTAGAAAACAAGATCATAGGAGTGGTTTTCCATTTCCAAGTTTGTCTTTTTTTCTGTAAGCCATTAACAATGTGTTTGGATGTCTGGTTAATGCTGCTTTAGCCTGCATTATTTCATGCCTGTTGGCTTAAAATGCTGTGCATTGAGCTGTAATGAGATGCTGTTTTTCTTGTTATCTGTATACAGCTGCTTGCTTCTAAATGACTAGGTAATGAATTAGCTTTTCTGGCATGTTTGAAATAAAGTATTGCATGCACTTTTGTCTCATGTGAATGACTTTTTTCCTCATCTGTGTTCTGATATTTCAAATTTGTGTTGTTTGCCTTGGGTGATTCTGAACTGCAGGTAGTATATAACACTGCAGAATGTTTTACATAAGAATTGGATAAAATGTTTGACACTTAGTAAAACAAATAATGCAAGCAAAACCATATAATTCATTCTATTGGTTTCTTAGAAGTAACAATTAATGAAGTTATTCGTCTAGCAAAATACATTAGCCTTTAGGTGTTCCTTGTGATTTTATTATTGCTGCACATAAGAAAGCACATCTGTCTCAAGGTTACTGCTTTAGTAATAAAAAAATTAAAATATGTCTGAGTTCTATGGGTGATATGTCTGTAGACAAGTAGCTAATGTCCTTGAAATAGGTTGCATTTAATGGTTGGCCAATGACCTTGATTTACTTGAAGAAATTCAGTGTTTAAGCATATGCCTGCTGAAAATAATCTCAGATTTTGAATTGGCAGTGAAAACAACAATATTAAACTGCTCTAAAAACAGTGGCAGCACTGCTTTGTATTTCTTCAAAGCTATGAAGAACATTGTTTTCAGGGCACTTTGTAAATATTCTGTTGCACTCCTGAGTAACTCTTAAGTGCCCACTGCTGTCTAATAAATTTAAAATTGGAAAGTGAATGTATTTCGAATATTTTGAAGACCCTGACATACTTGAGAAGTTGTATTCTTGTAGAATGCTTTTGAGTTCTGGTGCCATAGTTAGTTAACTAGTTAGTTCTTATATGAAATGCTTGCTTACCTTGGTGGATAGGGGAGGTATGTGTCTTCTAAAATGAATGCAGCAAAATAATCTGGGAATATAGTACAAAAAATTTGTATTAAAAATGCTACATAGCCATTTCTTCAGTCAGTGCATTCTTTTGGGTATTTTTTAAAACACATGTGTAAATCTGTAATCCTCCCATTCTGTCTGGCTTTGCCAAGGTCACTGCAGTTCTAAGAATATTTAAATATTGCAACAGTGAGGGAAAAAAACCAAGCCAACACTATGCCTTTAATACACCAAGTATCTTGTTTTCAGATTTGACTTGCCTTTTGATGGCAATTTTTATTTGCTGCTGGATTTTAGAAGCCATCTCAAAATGCTGAGAGATGGCCAGTTCCAAGCTCTGACTTTTGTATGAAGTTGCCTTAAAGTATCATAGCTTATTCCTTTACTACTGAATCACCTTATACATGAATTGAATGATGATGGTAAACTTGATCATTTTGTGCCACATAGTCAAGGTTTGTAGAGACAGTGTTCTGATGTTATTTGCAAGGTTTGAGGTGTTTAATTTTGTGTTTTACCGACATTATTTTTCTAATAAATATTTGCAAAGCAGTTGAAAAATAATTTGTTGGCTGCCTTAACTGTTATCTGCCTTTGTTTTCTGCTGCATGACATGTCTTGTTTTAGGATGCTAAAGTAAGTTTTTTCATACTCTTGATATTAAAGCTTTTGTTTTGATACAGACACAGTATCCCCTTTATTTATGATGACATTGTTAATAAATATGAAAAAGCTCAGCATAATGTGTCTAGTTTAAGGCATTTCTTTTCGGGTGCTTTGGAAGTGATGAATACAAAACTGATGAGAATTCTTTGGAATTTGGTATTAAACAACTTTCTCTGAATCTGAGGAAAGCTTTCTAAGTTAGAATTAAACTCAAACTTTATGCCTGTTGTGGAATAATAAAATTCCTGTCCTTAAAGCTCCACCCTCTTTGAAAGGGATCAGTTTGACATCAGGCATAGCAAGGTACCTTGACCTGGTTTTATGAATTAAGCGTGGGATCACTATATAAAAAACAAAACAAATCAAAACTATTTTATAAAGATCTTAAGGGATACTGTATCTTAGTTGCATCAGTAGTTTGATTCACCCATTTATTTGTTACTCCCAGAGTTTGGAGACCCTTGAGACAATTTACCACAAAATTCACTGACTCCATTGCACGATCCTTTCCCATCCCTCCCCAGTTCCTACCTCTGTTACCCGGTTGTGATTTGTACCCTGCTGGAGCATCTGAATTTATTTTTATTGTGCTTAAGGGCTATAAAATCAACCAGCTACTCCTGTGAACCATGGCAATCTAATTAACAGCTCTGTGATAAGTGCAGCTAATACCATGTTTGCAAACTGCAGTGCTTCCATGTTTTAATGTCTTTTCAGCTTTCTTTTTCAATTCAGCATCTTCCATACTAACTCATGTACAGCACTGCTCGGTAGAAACAGTGTTCATTTACTACTGTCTCAAATTTTCCCTCCGTAGGAAGCAGAGACCCCACGTAGTGTACTCGAAGAAATTGGATTGACATAAATCTTCTCTTCAGCTGATGCCATCCCAGTGTTTCATACTGTAAATGTTCACTGCCTTCATTGTAATGTTTAGCTAATGGTGTAAGATGCTGTTTGTCAGTACTAATGTTTTGCTAAGCTGCTTCATTCAGGCCTACAAGAAAAATACTTTTTTTGAAAAGGGAACAAGAAACCTAAGTTCAAAATTTATAAATGAAAGGAAATTAGATTTAAATTGACTCAGTGTTTTCCTTCACTGCATTTATAGGAAAATTGCATTTGACTTCAATAAGTCTACTTTTTTAGTAAGTACACTTGACTTCAGGAGATAAATGTATGACATAAGCATAGCCTACCTAAATGAAAAAAAACTACATGGACAACTCCAAATATGAAATGTTATGGTGTAGAAATTGTGTTTATGCAACCAAAGAATTTGTTCATCTACATTTTAGTCATCACTTGTGATTATTCTGCTTATATCAGTTGTTGCATAAAGATTGGAAATATCTGTTTACTACTGAATTTGTCATTATACCAAAGAATCCTGCCAGGATCTGCATATCAATCTGGTAAAAAACTGTTAAGGTAATAACTGCTTTTTTAAGAAAACTGATCAACTCGCTAGACATGAAGGTTTGTTCTAGTGTGGCTACCCTGCAAAACTGTGCAAGTTACTATACTCCAAAGGGAATACATGTAGGAGAAAAGGAAAACCAACCCAATCTGAATAAAGGAAACTGTTTTTAGGTCTGATATTAGCTTCCTTTGACCATGAACACAAGAAAGGAGTTCAGCTTTCTAACTGAATAGAGAGGGGAAAGCAGAAGCTTTACAGAAGGGACCTTTTATTATTGTCTTTCAAAGTCTACCAATTAATTTGTATTTATTGGTGTTTTATAGTTATGCTTTATTGGGTGTGTAGGTACCTTTAGGACACATTAAGTGGCAAAGTCATTTAACTGCATTTCTTGATCAGCACATTAAACATGTGACACATCCCTTACAATACTCCTGTGTGATGTACAGTTGAACCAACTAATTTGCAGTGAGAGCTCCTAAACATTAGATTTGTATAGTATATTCACTACAGATCATGTAAACTGATACCCAGTAATATTTTTGACACTTTGAGGAGATTCTCAGTAATTATGAACTGAGCCTGTTTTACTTGCAGAAATGAGATCCATTTTTGGTTTTGAGGAGACAGTGGGAGTAACCTGCACCTGCACCTGGGAGTAACCAAGTTCTGTTGCCTGTCCCCATGGAGAGGGAGTTGTCCCCTCCCTCTCTACCTAGACACCTTCCCCTAGGAGTTTTGGTTTGTTCACCTGAGTAGTGCCATGTTTTCACAAAGCTTAGCTCCAGCAGTGCTGCTGGCAGCAGCATTCCTGTGGCCAGCTGGAGAGTGGGTTCAGTAGTACCCAGCCAAAGGAAAAGTGCAGGGTTGCCACTTCTGAGACCCCTGATCCGGACCCATCAATCCTTGAGGCAAGAGAGTGGCCAGCCAGGGCCAGGCTGTGTGTGCCACTCCTGTGGCAGTACCTGGGTGGTGCCTGTGAACTCAAGCTGTTAGAACTTGTCCACAGATGCCCATTCTAGGATTTATACACAAATTCCAGATAACCAGAGACTGTTTTTGTCCCAGGGCATTTCCCCTGTGCACAGCAGACAGGGATGGATGAGGGTAGAGGGGTAGCAAAAGGACCCTGTGTGTGAGATTGAAGTGGTAAAATGGATTTAAGTCAAACCAGAAGCAATTTTATATGTATTAAACATGTTTTTAAAGTTTACACTGTCACTTGTATGTGCTTGGCTGGATTAAGCTTCACTGTGATTGTGACAAACTGTTTGACTTCTGTCTGTCATATTGGTTTAGTTGTAATAAATGTCCATTTTTACACCATTGCTGTGTTTGTATGTAATTAGTGCCTGTATTCACAGAGGAAAGAAGAGGCCACTCAGTGCTGGCTTAAAAAAACCCAAAATTTTATTACAGTGCTTAACCTGTTCTTGAGCACTTCATTAAAAAATGTTGAGGATACTGTGTCCAAGTTTAGAGTTATTTACATCCATTTAATAAATTGTAGAGAAAGCAATAAATTAGCAAGTTTTTTGAAAGCTTGCCACATTAAACATGACATTTATTTAAGTGGATGTTAAATTGATGGGGTAGTATCACTTCATTTGAAAATTAAACCATATGTTGAGAGATTTCTGGATAATACAGACTGAATATTCAGCTCTTTTCATAGAATTCCAAGCAAGTCAATGCAATACTTACAATCTGTTCTCCACCTTTCTAAAAGAACTGAACTGCTTGATGTTAAAAGCAAAAAGCATGGGGAAAAATTAACAACTTCAGGCATTTCAATTAACATCTTCATGCATTGAAATTAATTTAAAATGAATTCTGGTTTTGGATTTCCTGTCTTGTGGGAAAGGGTTGGGGGGAGCTAAAGAGTAAGTAGGAATTTCTGGATTGTTCAGGCAAGTTGATTGTTGTCTCGAGTGTCTTCAACTTCACTGACTTAAGTCTTTAACTCGAAGAGGCCTTACTAAACATCTGCTGTTCCTCTTGGGGTAAGGCCAAAATGACGGCCACCCTGTGGCAGCCTCTGTTGAGTTCCCACGTACCATGGGTTACGCTTGTCCAGCTTGCTTTGCAGTCTGTCCCATGGCTCAACAAAGTGCTACCTGTCCACGTCACATCAGTTTTGGTTTTCAGACATAGATACTGATTTCAAATCACCTGGTACATCAGTGCTGAGCAGGGGTATCTGTGGAATAACTGGGGTTTATTTTAATTACAAACTTACAGTGAAAGTAAAATTAGCTGCACTCTTTGGATGATGTAAAAAAGTAAATTAAGCTTTTAGGTTATTAACTATCATAAACTTCCATCTTCCATGCTTTGTATGAAGTGCTGATCCAGGACAGGAAGCAGTAGCATCTTTTAGCAGGCTCTTGCTTGTCTTTAGAAAAAAACCAAGTTATTAAGTGCACAGGAATGTCACTGGTAAACTGGAGGGTAGTTTCCAATACACTGAACGTGCTAATGTAAAACTGGATGCAAAATGGACATGCTACCATCACAGGGCATAAAAGTAGGAGAGAAGTCACTTGGGATGCATTTTGGACAATGTGCCCTGTACACAAGGGCTGGGGCCAGAGAGGAAAGGCCTTGTTGGGTGTCCATAAGAAATGCCTTGCATTTAATACAGACACGTGCCACCCCTCCTCAAACCCCTGATGGGGGTTTGCTACTCTGCACGGGCAGGGAATGAAGCCCCACAGTAGCAGCCACCAGCTATGGTTGGAGGGAAGGCACTTTGCTGCGAGGGGGAAAGCCCAGTTCCCTGATGCCTTAATTCTGCTGGGCAGCAACAGTGCCTATGCCTACAGGGGTTCCCACTGCCGGCCCTGCCTCTGTTCCCCTTTTGCTGCTGAACAAGGCAGCGCTGCTGCCTGCCTGGACTGTTGCTCCTCCACTGAAGGGCAGGAGCAGCACCTACTCCCCATCCTGACTGAAGTGGGGCACCTGGCAGGCCCTGGCACTGCCACCCTGAACCTCTGTGCAAATGCCAGAATTACTCCAAAGCACCTCTGTGATACCTGCAGAATTCACAACTGAAAAAAGTTAATTTTGAAAGCTGCTGCTTTTAAGTAGTCATTAAAACAAAAATCGGCCCATATTAATTCACATTATAAGGTCCTTTTCTGTGGAATATGCAGGATGACATGCAATGGGTATAGGCTGTTCCTTACAAATTTACATCCTTTCTGTGTTCTTTTGGGGCTTTTTCCCTTTAGGAAATAAAATAATTAAGATTAACATTAAAAAACTTCTAGTCGGTTTTGTCTCTCCACAATAAAATAGCTCACTCAGATAATAGCAAGGAAACACAAAACCATGCATAAAACACTACTTAAGGTTATGAAGCAGAGAAAAAATATTGAAAAACACAAACTCTGAAGTTAGAAAACTGGTGGAATCCCAGATTTCATGCTAACAAATGCATAACCTAAATGTCAGATCTACGGCACTCAAATTCTGTGTAATAAACAGACGGTGTGTGAAAGTGAAGGGCAATCACAGCTACCAGTCCTACACTGCACAGGTACAGCCAGTGTGTTTGGTTCCAGACCTCAAAAAAAATAAACTGAAGCTTCAGCCATTGTAGAAGCAGAAATAAAGCATATTTAAATTTTTACCTGAATTTCTGTGCAAGTTTGGTTTTTTTGTTTGTTGTTTTTTTTTTTTAACACAGCCACTCAGATTCCCAAATCCTATTGCAAAACTGTGGAGACAGGGAGCCTAATTACCCATGGAATTCTCACATGATTAGTGGGCACTCACTTTCTAATCCCATGGAGGCCTGGTTTGCTTATTGTACCTGACTGGTCACAGGTTCCCACCACCCACTCCACCACTTTTACTTGAGCTGGACAGCTGATTTTGCTGGGATAATGCTCTGTGACATCTGGCCGTGTGACACGGGGTGCACAGGGTCGGCACAGGTGCAAGCCAGCTCTCCCCCAGAGCTGTGGGAAGCAGGGCAGCCCAGGGAATGGAGGATGGAACTGGCCTGCTGCTGGCAAATTGAACCAGAGTTTGCCACATGCAGTGCAAGTGACCCAGTGAGACAACTGAGTATCTGTAAAAAAATAGAAACCTCAGGGAAAATGTCTTCAAGGTGTGGTGAGAAAAAGGTACATTATAAGAAACTGGCAGTAATGAATTTCTCAAATGGAATTAAAAAGTTAGTGCTGTCTGTCCTTTGAAATACGCCTTTTTAAAAGTTATTTCAAAAGTTATACTAATTAATTACAATTCCTATATCTGTTAATAACTAAAACATTTAATCAAATTAACTAAGCTACAGCTCTGCCTACAGTTATGACAATATATAGTGAAAGTTGGGTTTGAACAGAACGTCACCTTTGTTGTGTTACTCCATATTGGACAAGTCACACATGAAGAAAGAAGGAAAAATGTATAATCAGCATGCTAGGTGCACTATGCATTTAGAAAAGCAAATATATATATATATATATATATATATATCTCATGTCCAGGAGCAATGTTCACTCAATCTTAACTATCCTGGGGAAGAACACTCTTGCTGTGAGGAAGGTAAAGTTCAGATACTCATATTTTCCAATGGAGTTCATGTTCTTTGCTGGGAGTTATAGTGAATTCCTATTTGGGAGCACTTCATGCCTGCTTTAGGCTTCTAAATCATGGGGTCTGATTGGTTCTCTAAAGGCAGGAGCCCAGTTCTTTGGAGAGGCTAAAGACCAGGAGGTATCTCTACAGACCACTAGGGTACCTCACCTTCAGTGCCACAAGCTCTCTCCAAGCATCTGAGAACAGAGGTGCCCAAGTTAAAACCTGAAGATAAGCCACATGAGATAAGTGAAAAAATATTGGTAAGGATTTATCTAACTGCAGGTATTTTGTAAATGTAGCTGTCATTTCAAGAAGGTTTTGTCCCAATAATTTCATTTTTATGTACCCTACTCTTCATCTTGGCCATAGGAAAGCAAGGCAGTAGGGTGCCTTAAACTATTTGTAAAATAAACCTAAAAAGGCTCTTAAGTCAAGTCCTCTCCCAAAACCATAAAGAATTCTTTGATGTGTAAACCCTTCAGTTTCTTCAGCCACTCTGCAGCCATCTTGATTGAGCCTTCACAATCACATTTTTGGTTCCCAGATGAATACTTTCCACTCCTGCACAAGTCAGGCAGCTTGTTTTCACCTACAAATGGTATGCAACCAAGAGGTATGCCAAGTATTTCTAACATCACTTGAGGATTACAGTTGCATGGTCTCCACTTATACTTGGGGATTAAGGTACTGAATAAACTGATTGTTTCTCTGTGTACTTTCTACTTGGTTTTAATCTACTGCAATCCCTACAAGCAATCAGTTCAGCAGCTCAGTCAGGGCAGAGAAAAATCCAACACTCATGACCAAAAAGCTCCTACTGGGCAAGTATTGTACAAACAGTGATGTCTTTAAGATCCCTTTTCTCCAACTCATAAAACAATTATATTTTCTTTGTCTAGAAAGTGATATCCAATAAACAGATGAAAAATACAAATGGCAGTCATCTACACAGACCTGGATCTGCAGTGTGCCGGGGTGTGAATTTACTGCACACTGGCTGTTCTGTACTAACTCCTTACAGGAACAGTAAACACTTAACATACACATAACAGAAATAAGCATATACCAAAGAGGCTTCACTTCTCTATTTGTACTCAGTGTGCATCCAGGTGTTGCAGCAGTTCAGAGGGACAAGTAGCTAGAGTACTTGACATTCACACCTTCTATAGGACTTAAAACTTGCATTTTCTCAAACTTCGCACACAGTAAACTACGTTCCTTTATTAGGAAGAAACATTTTAATGTGCAAGAACACTTTATTTGAAATTCAAATATATCTGGTGCCCTATAGGGAAGATTTCTTTGTCAGCTCTATTTTTATCAACTAGAGATTTCTGAAAGTAACTCTCACTTTGTTTTGGGAGTTTCACTATTTTTTCCTCTGCTGCTTGATCTCTTTTTACCCCTGCTCCTGGATCGAGAGGAACTCCTGCTCCTGCTCCTGCTGCGTGTCCGACTGTGACTCCTGCTGCGGCTGCGGCCTCTCCTCTTCCTGCCCCTGCTGTGAGACCTCCTCCTCTCCCGACTTCTCGACCTCCCTGACCGGCGCCGCCTCTTGTTTTTGCGGCGATTCTTTTTTCTCTCAGATTCTCCATTTCTGCGGTAGGAATGGTCTGGGCTCGGGCTGCCCCTTCTCCTGGACCGGCTGTAATAGTCATCACGATGGCTCGATCTGTTTCTCCTCTCAGAGTTTTTAGACTGATGAGTCCGTTCAGGAGAAATCCGTATGTCTCTATTGGCCTCCCAAAACTCGTTGTTTGGATTTTTGAATACATGAAGAAAGTTGCAGTGTTTCCCTCTTGGACACTTCTGCCTTTCAAATAAGCCTGCAACAGATTAGGGTTTGCTTTTTTATGAACCAGACCTGTTAAATCTTTTTTTTCATTATGCACCAACTGGAAGAAACATAATAAACTGAATTTTGCTTCTCCAAACAGAAGAACATGCATCTCACCACCTATCAATTTAACTCACACAAGATTAATTTTCGCTGTGTACTTTTCTTGGAATTGGCTTTTTAACAGCTATGAAGATTTAGTGTTAGCTTAGAACAAACTTAACTTTTCATTTAATTTCATTGAATTTTATTTACCTTAATGTAAGAAGGTAAATCCATTTTATAGTTATATTTACTGCTCAGAACTGTTGGTAGTCCAGGAACTGCTGCTGCTTCCCAAGAGATAAATTAGTACGTCCTGGAGCATTACCTTAAGATTATTATTTCCAAAGCTAGAATCCAAACCTTTTTTTCTAGATCCTGGTAAATCCACTAGAACAATTCAGACACTTATGTGACATGGTGTAATCCTCCCTTTCTTTCCTGGATCTACACAAGCAAGTTAGCACATCGGTCTTCCAAACAGAAATGAATAAAACATTGGGCAGATCTGAAAGCAATAGCCTAATCCCTCTTTTTCACTTCCACGAGTGAAACCCTTTCAATAACACATACTCTCTTTTCCAAGTTACTCTTTCAGTAACACATACTCTATTTTCCAAGACTCACCACATATGGCAGTTTTCCACCTCGTCACAGGACAGAATTCACAATGAAGCTGTCTGCCTGCATACCATCGTCCACTGAACAGAGCCAGAGCTGCCTGACAGTCCTTCTCCCTTTAAAAAGTAAAAATAACAGATGGCATTACCATCACACAATCATTTTGGACACTCTTTACCAATTTTGGGCTCCCACTGCAGTATGAGAATGAACTGCATGGATTATACAAACACTTCTTGTTCATTACTCAACTCTGGAGGTCAGTTCTAACACTTGGTAAGACTGCGAGTACTTACGACTGGTACTGGACGTACACATTTCCTCGCAGGTGAGGCTCATAGTTGCAACTGACCTGAGGGGATGGAAACATGAAGTTAGAACAGTGGAAGGTTTATGCTGTACAGCAGCTCACACATTCTGAGATGGGCAATTCTCATATGTGACAGTGCATATCAGCTTAAGAGATGATGTTTTTCTGAACACTTATTGTTAGCCAAAAAAAAACAAACCAGAAAAAGGGGAAAAAAAAAAGAAAAAGGGAAAAAAAAAGAAAAAAAGAAAAAAGCCTTTCTGGCTTATGTTTAACTGTTTCCAGCATTATGCTTTGATTAACTCTGGGACCTTGGCTTCACTTAGTCCACAAAAAAGCTTGTACTCCATTGTCTTGCACTTGTCTGGGCCAACCCTACTGTGCAACAGCCAAATTCGGCTGTAACAACAATTAGTAGTATCCTCAAGTGGAAATGTGGGATTCATTACAGTAAGAGACTCTAGAGCAATGTATCTTCACAGCATCCCTGTGAATGGGTTTGAAAAGCTGAAGACACCATCTTTCACTGTACAGTTCTGAAAAACCTTTTTTTGTAATGATTTAGCATTCAAAGTATATCTAAAGCTCTCAAAAATACACAAATTACCTTTGAAAAAGCTTGCTGCTAGTTACAAGTGATTCCAAGACAGGCAAGTCCAAGCATGTGGAACCCAGTTCTCCAGGGCAAACTGTGATTCCAGCCTGTGTTGCCCGCAGGCCTCTTCCAACACCCACAGCAAACAAGGTTAGCATCTCTTTTCATCCCTGAACCCTGACTGACCCTCAGGGAATATACCTCTTTGTATGCTGGATCAGCTAAGGGCTTCAGCCACATTAACAAGCACTTGTATAATTAAGCATTACAGGATAAGGAGTCAAACTATTTGAGATAAACAGAGTCAATACAAGAACAAATGACAACGATTTTGCAATAGACATTTTTGGGTAGGAAAAGAACCATAGTGTTCTAGGTTAGTGTTTTATCAAGATCTTCCAGATTCTGAAACAGCTTCCTAGAAAAAACAGCCAGAATAAAATCTTGGGCTATGCTGGAAGTCAGCGGAAAGAAGGGTGTGTATAATCTGATTCTAAATGGCCACAGAGTCTCAGCTCACTCACAGCTAAGATCCCTGCAGCCAACATGTCATTCCGAAGCATCTCTAATGTAGGGAAAATGTGCATAAGAATCATCTTGCTGTTGCACAATTGCCTCAGCAGCCAAGGAGTGCCACACTACCAGTCACAGGGACCCAAGCAGGTGCAGCTTAGCATACCTGCACAGAATGATGGTACAAAGCCAAGGACCTGACTTTTCAAGCCATGCTCCATAGGGAATCTGCGTCCTGTCTTCTAGTCGAGGACAACGGGCTATTATTCCATGAGGGGATGCTCTACTCCTCCAAACAAGTGAAGGTTTCTTCCGTATAAAACTCATTATACAACTACTGAAAACTCACTCTTTCTACTCTCCTTTTGCTTGAAATGCTAATGCCATCTCAGTCCTGAGGCAGCTGTCAGTAGATGAACACAAAAGAAGAAAAGGCACTATGTGCCTCCTGGTGACTGCAGGAAACCACTCAGGAATGGCAAGCGGAAAGGAATGCTGCAACAGATTCTGATACAAGGAGATTGCACCGTCCAAGCTGCATATTTTGGGATGACATGGGACTGTTAAAACACATCATTCATCTCTGAGGTCTCCATTTACAGATCTCTCTTTATCCTCATAAGAAATAATACAAATGGGAAAAAATCAGTAAAAAACACTGAGCAAACCAAAGGATGCACAAACTAAGGATGGATGACAAATCTTATGACCATTTATGTAACTTACCTTTCTATAATTCCTACTGAAATATCTGCTATATTTTCAGTTCATTGTAATCTGATTTTATTTTATTCAGCCCAGTCCTAACATTAAATGGCTTGGGTGTACCCTCCAAATACATTTCATACCATTACTATTTCATTCCTTAGGCCCAAATACAGTAGCTCAGATGCATTTATATCGTCTAACAGTTTTAATAGACCCTCTGGGGCTTAGCACAGGATAAAAAAAGAAAGATTAGGTAAGTGGACTGTTGAGCAATGTGAATAACTTGAATACGGAAGTACAAGCTTTTGTAACACTTCAGGGGAATGGGAGAGAAGATTCACCCAGAGTAAGATGGTGCTCTGTAAGAGCAGTGACAAGTTTACAAGTGATAAGAGAGATGCACAGTTTGTTGTAAGGACACTGCATAGTTCCCTAGTGCACACAGGATTTAGCTGGGGCATGCTGGACAGAATTTCTCTCAAGGCTCATAAACCACACTTAGATGCATACCTTGAACTGAACCACCTTCCCCACATTCTGAAATTCGGGGAGCACATCCTCATAGAACTCCAGGAACTGCTGGTAGGTCTCCTCATCACTGTACTCCAGACTGGCATCTGTGTCATAGTCATCTCTCCGGCACTGCTCCATGCCGAAAGTGATGAACATCCCTCGCACCAGCAGTGTCTTGCTAGATGTGGGGTAGTTATGCTTGCGAGAACACCTGGACACGTGTAGTGAAGAAAGAAAAGTGGAAAGAGTGGCACTTTCAGCAGAGGATACACTTGTTGAAGCTTCAATATTTGCCATTTTCAGTAACAGTTATTATAAAAGAAATTCCATTAGTGGAAGATCAAGATATTTCAATTACTAAACCAAATCTTTCAGAGTGAGTTTGTACATAACCTTAAGGCTTCCTAAGTGCCATTAACAAACACATTCTTGCTTAAGAAAGCAGAACTATAAAAGCTATAGATACCAGTGTCACAATGTGAGCTGAAGTAATTTCTTTTAGGCTAGTAAGTTAATGTGTTCCCATTTTCTGAAGGGCTTCAAAGATTGCCAGTCTTGCTATAAGAGATTTTAAAGCAAGTCCCTGCTCTTCTTTTTGCTAACTGAACAACTTTTACTGAAGTTGTTCTTATCATGAGGGTGGAGAGCAAGAATAAGGGAACAGCACATTTACATCTGCACATGGATGAGTACAAGACTGGTATTTTTCCACTTGTAACAAAAAAGCCCCAAACCAAACCAAACCAAACAAAAAAGCAAACCAAAACCAATCCCCCTCCAACCCTAACAAACAAAACAAAACAAAACAAACAAACAAACAAATACTCTTCTAAATCAGTCAAATCTTAATCTACATCTTCTTGGCAGTCATAAAAGTATTAGATCTCCCTCATCATCCATCATATTCAGGCTACCTTGTTAACATGCTGAAATACAATTCTCCCCTAGACACCTTTAGATTCAGTAAGAACACAGATGTTCTCCATGTTTATTTCTCTGTGCTTTTATGATTCCTGTCCAATACATCCCCGAGCAACTGGGTCATGCACTCTCCAACACATTCCTCCTTTTCATGATGTGATGAGAAAAACATCCAGATTAGTCTAGTCTCTTTATTGTCACTGGACAGCACAGATGAACTGCAAGGGAGGTCAGGTCTCAAAGTGGACAATTACAACCCAGACTTCAGCTAAGTAGTTTTTCTGCACCCAGTCAGTCAGAAATGGATCCTCACCTTCTGGCTGACCCCTTATACTTCAAAAAGCAAACAACAACAACAAAAAAAATCAAATCTCCAAACCCAAAACTAAACCAGAAGACAATTAATTTGATGATTATTATTTTTTTACATTTTAGAAGCTGCCTCCTTTTTGGTGTTTAATTTCAATAATAGAATATAAAACATTAAACCCACTTAATATTATCAGTACACAAAATGGTATATTCACATGACAGAATAAAAGGAACCCCAAGGAAAATGAATGACCCAGAAATCCCATATTACTGCAAAATGTTAGGGTTTGAATTACTAGGGAAATTGGTCAATTCAGCCAGTTTTAGCTTCTTCAGCACACAGTGAGCTTTGACAAGATTCAACAGTTGTTGATAACACTCACTCTTAGTTTTTCACATCTCCTTCCAATCTATCCCTCCAGTCCTACCCTAGTTGTACCAGTCCTTCAGCTTGCAGACAGCACCAGACATTAAAATGACCAGATTGTGAAGGAAGCAGGTATGTGAAGAAAAAAAAGGAAGATGAAAGAGAGGTAGCTGAGATCAGCAGGAGTGAAAGAGGAAGGGCAGAATATTATGTTTCTCAGTATTTATTTTCCAAGGGTTATTCACAGTTCAAATGCAAAGTTCAAAGCAAAACTGAACTTTATGCAATCCATAAATAATCCATGAAGGTTATCTCCATTAAAGACCACTGAAACAAAAATACTGCAAAGATTACAAAGGCCCAGACATTTGAAAAAAAAATTCTGTCTGCAGTGACATAACTAGTGAAATTTTTATTTTGGAATTCAACACATATTAGAATAGTAAAAAAAACAGATGTGAACTTGAAGCTCCCATGTATCTGAATTATCTTATAATTATCCACAATATACATCATACTGGAACAAATTACTCTCAGAATAAAGAAAACTACAACAGCTAGACACACGTTTCAGTGATACAAGTTAGTAAAATAACCTTTTAAGTTTTTGCTGAAGATTTATGTAATAAATATCAGAGTCCTTTCCTCCTAAGCTGTTGTTTCTCCTTAGCATACAATAAAAAAAAAAATCAGGGATTTTCAAGCCAGAAGCTGCATTTGGGTCATCATTGTTCCTGGTCAGCAATGAACACATACTCCATAAACTCATTTATACTTCTGGCTCTCTCCACATCCTCTGGGAACAAATCTGCCATTTGTTTCATATGAGAAAGTCTTTTCTTTTTCAAAGCTAGTAAACATTCTGAGACACCTGATTAAACTGCAAATAATCATTCCCACCCTACTTCTGTGTTTGCTCTTCCATCTCCCTCTTTGAAAGCAAAGTCTGGACTTCTCAGCCACTTTACAGAGGTGTTGCTCATCTCTCATCATCCTGATGAGCTCCTCTGTTCTTGCCTTTTACTACACTTCCCTCCTGAGATAAGGGACTATCAGTGTACCAGAACCAAAACTGAATGTATCCCACATTTAAATAGTGAGAACTCTGGAAGCTACCTGACCACTTTCCCAAGTGTAAAGATTTACCTTAACTTACTTTAGTCCATTTGAGATTTGAACATATGCAAATCAGAAAATATAAAAAAACTAGCATCTGACACATCAGATCTGTACTAATAACAAACCATATACATTCTGTCAGAATATATCTGTGCATGAGTCTAAGCTAAGGAAAACTCTAGTCTGACCAATGTAACCAGAATGCAACACCAATAAAATGTCATAACAATAAATAGCTCAATTCCAGCCAGGAAATGCTCTGCTCTCAATCCACATCTAAACACACAGAAGTATTTTATGCAGCAGTTTTTCCTCACTTTGCTCCATTTTATCTCCCCAACACACTTCTATCCTGGTAAATATTCCATGGATTACCTGTCTCCAAATCTGCAGGAACCTGTTTTAATATAAAATGGGCAATTCGCTCTGTCCTTCTCTGTTCCCAGATTCTCTGGGGGCTCTGGGTTATGCCAACTCACACCATTCTCCAGCTGTGGAAGAAACATTAAAATGAACAAAAGTTAAAAAACAGTAAAGAAACAGAGTGTCAAAAATAAAACTTAACAACTGAATTCACACTCAATTATGAGCATTATGTTTCTACTAGGCAAGCTGAACCTATCTAAAGCATTGTTTTTCAAAGCTGCCTTGTGCCTCGGGTCTCACTTCATACATCTGTGTTGTGGTTTAACCCCAGTTAAGCAGCCAGTTAAGCAGCCAAGCCCCACAGAGCCACTTGCTCACAGCCCCACCAAGCAGGATCCGGGAGAGAATGGAAGGGTGAAAGATATAAAACTCATGCATTGAAATAAAGAAGAGGGAAAGCAAAAGCCAGGCACACAAGCAGAGCAAACCCAGGAATTAATTCAGTGCTTCCCATGGGCAGGCAAGTGTTCAGCCATCTCCAGGAAAGCAAGGCCTCCTCATGTGTAGCAGTGACTTGGGAAGACAAACACCATCACTGCAAATGTCCTCCTCTTCCTCCTTCTTCCCCCCACTTTATACACTGAGCATGATGTCAGATGGTCTGGAACATCCCTTTGGTCAGCTGGGGTCACCTGCCCTGGCTGTGTCTCCTCCCAGCCCCCTTGCACCCTCTGTCTCTTTACCAGCGTGGCAGTGCGAGAAGCAGAAAAGGCCTTGGGTCTGTGTAGGCCCTGCTCAGCAATAACAAAAATACCTCCACATTTTCAACCCTATTTCAGATGTAAATCCAAAACAAAGCCCCATACTGGCCACCATGAAAAAAATTAACTCTACCCCAGCCAAAACACAAAACACAACCTGGCAGAGAAAAAGCTAGGACTGTTTACTTATTTTAGTCTGCAACAGCCCAAAGCTCAGCAAGTTCATCATTATCACTGTTATGTGCATCTAGAAAAGGATAAAATAAAACTAACCTGCTAAAGGCTGGAATTTCAGAATATTTAAATTCATAGTTAGCACTGGAAGCAAAAGTGTCCATACTGATCATCTTAGGGCACTAAGATTTCTATTTCAAAGTGGCCTCACCAAGTTGCAAACCTCGAATGACTATAACCAAGACATATATTTAAAAGAGAATTTTCATTCTAACCAAACAATCTGTAAAGCTGACTGGCCTAAGTTCTCATTTTAAATCAATTGAAAATTCTTTTTATTCACAAGCAGCATTTGACCCAGCTACCAATTCTGTTCATGACTTGCAGCCGTAATTTTCATCACTAGAACAGCCCTGTTATGTCAGCAGTAACTGAACCCTAAACTGATACTCTAGTGCAGTCTCTAACATAGCACATTTCTGACTATTCCTTTGCAGACATGACTACAAATGCATCTTGAGCTCTGGGCAGGCAGCAGTACAGAGCAGTTGTCTACTCATCTTATGAAACAGATTCTCTATCTAAAGAACTGTTTAAACATGATTTGGAACCAAATATAACTCAAATTTAGCTATGACAGACAATAAGCAATGGATAACCAGGTTCAAACTTATTTTTTAGATTCATGCAGTGGTGTAAACAGAGCGAGAATCTTCACAAGTTTAACCATGTGACAGGGATAAAAAGCTAAATTATTCTTTAAGGCAATCTCTAAGATTCAAATGAAAACTGTAGTTTTCTTTTCTAAACACTTCCAGCTTGAGATCCATGCTTTTCCAGGCATCCAAACAGTCAAACTTCCCCCTCCCCCTATTTTTCTTTTCCTTAAGGATCTGTGCCCTCCTCTAGCACTGAATCCTCTTATTTAGAGCCTGACATCTGCTTAAAAAGACAAGTTTATCTTGCCACTCAGGACTGATAGATTTATTTAGAATTACAATTCACAAATAAACCATCATGCACAGAGTTTTTTAACAGCACACAGCAGTATTTCCAGGTTCATTTTGACTCAGACTTCCTGAACAGTCATCAGCATGCACAACTGCACTGCCACCAACCAGCCAGGAATATGCTTAATTATCTTCCACCCAGTAAATAATTGTTTACAGCTCATGCAAGCCACTATATATTAAATTTATTCTGGCCATTAGGTTCTTGAGAGCAGATGGACAGCATGCTAGAAGGCAAACACTGGATGGAAATTAAATTACTTTTCAGTTCTTTTTTTCAGAAAGTCTCTGAGCATACCTGGCTTTCAGCTTGATCCAGCATCCTCTGCACAGCTGCCTATAAATGGTGCAAACACAGGACTAGTGAAAACCCTGAGGATACGCAAAACATCTGGTTTCTTTAGTTAAGAACCTAATTTTCAATGCTCAGTGATTATGCATAATGAAAGTGTGATGGGGTTTGCTTTAAAAACAGGAGATTTACTTTGGCTCTGTAGCAATTCATGTACTACAAAGCTGTTAAAGGATACATCAGACAAGACTCTCACGTAGATGATTTTCTAAACTAAATGACAGACAACATAAAAGTTCAATTTTATTTTTTAAAACTATCACTGAACTATTAATGCTTAAATCTTTCTCCTGCTCTAGTGCACTGCCTGGTTACAGGTAAGTTCATAATTGTTTAGTTGCATGAAATGTTTTAACTTGCACATTTTATGGAACACAGAAAAATGCAATGCTTAGTGAGCCTCTATTAAAGCAAGAGATGTAACTAGTAAGAAACTTAAACATTATTAGTTAACAATATCTAGCCTTCCAAATACAGGAAAGCAATGAGGATATTCTTTCCCTTCCTTTTTCTGAGTGGCCTGAGCAAAACAATACCACTCTCCAAAATGGCCGGACACTACTTCTAATAAATTGCTCTATGAAGTTCCTAGAAAAAAGACACTTAAACATAATCAATAAAAGAAAATATGCTAGGACTCATTTAATTTGGAAGAGAATTAATTAAATTTAAAAAGAGCAAATAAAAATTAAAAACTTCAAGATAAGGACCCAGACAGCATCTGGTACTGATCACCAAGGATGTACCCACCTTAATAAAGAAAAACAAAACAGAACAAATAAAACTCAAGCCAAAACTATCCCTTCAACCTCTCCAAAAAAGCTTCAAACCACCACCACCCATCATACCAGAAAATCTATTTCTTCATTTTAGGGAGGGAAATTAGGTTTTTCTCTTGTATCACTGTTAGAATATGAATAAACTGCTGTTTTAAGACACAGGCAAAACCAATTAAACAACTTTCTGCTGCTAAAATGGGTGGCTCTGCTCCTAGCTGGGTAATCAGTTTCCCTTTGGGTGCCTGTCATTGCCCTCTATGAGCCAATTTAACTCACTGTCCCTGTAAATAATAAAATCCCAGGAAAACACTTAGCAAAGAATCCAATAACTAAACAGAAAAGAAAGCTGCTTCCATCTAGTTAAGGGACACCAGTTATCCCACTGGGGCCTTGGGCAAGCCCAGACACAAGGACAGAGGGTGGGAATAAAACCCTGCTGTTATCATGGTTCAACGCTCTCCAAACTGTATGTCAACCCTAAATAAAGGACACGAGCATCATTTTCTCTCCCTGCTCTGCAAAAAGAGAAATGGACACCAGAGGAAGTAAGACAGGAAATACAGTAACTGCTGTTCTTTGGCATCCCTCATTCCAGTGTTACATCATCAGTGGCACAACCAACTATTAACTGCAGAGCGCCAGAACTGTCTGCTCATAGCTCTTCTCCTGCTGTGGCTATCAGACACAGCCACAAGACACCTCCCAGTGAAATGACTGGAGACTTTGTGATTGTGGAGAATCTAAAATGACCAGATCCTAGAAAGCTGCAGTCACTCTTCAGTGGCAATAAGAGGCCAGTCCTCACGCTGGATTACTGTATAGGACATCTTACATCCAGGTCACTGAACTAAAACTTAATAAGAATGTATCATTAACAGAAATGTTATCAATTACTTGTATCTTCAATACCATTTTTTATTCCACCCAAGGAGCTCCGAAAAAAGATACGTCCTGTTGGATGAGTCAGGTAAAGAAGAGCTGTAACACATCTTTTGATTAAGAACTGTGTTAAGGAACAGCAGCAATGTACTTCCATATTCCATATCCTCTTTGGGTATTTTCTTCAGCACTGACTGTGTTCAACTGGGACATTAAGGAAGAATTATCTTTAGCATGTGATGCAGAAAGTGTACTTATCAGAACCTGCATTGGCACAGTACCTTCGTATTTACCTGACATAAACAATTACATACTGTGAACATCCAGATGCATTAACAAAGAGTTACACTTCAGTACATGGACCCCCAGATGCTCTTTAACACTGAATTATGGTTTAGGAACTCAGAAAGAATGGGTTAACTAATGCATTTGCTAATTATAACAAAATCCCTCTTTAACGTGCAAAACTGTTGCATCTAATCATATCACAGGATATATAACATGTATATCCTCCCACCACCAGGAATCACCTCTCTCTCTCTCTTCTCCTGTTGCTTCTGCTGCGCCACTTCTCTCTCTTTTCTTTGCTGCTCTTCCCATTCTTCTTTGATCTTCCTCTTTATAATAAAATAAAATAAATGAAGGAACAATGCTTTACAATCAAAGTCAAAACTACCATGTTGCAGTACAACTTATTAATCACTACATTTTCATCCAGTTAGAAGCAACTAAATCTGTCAAAAACCCTTTTAAGAGTTGTTTTCTTCTCTTTTCAATTTTGCTTTTCTATACAAGAGTGGAGAGTCTATGCTTTCAAAAACAAGAGCATCAAGAAAAATTGGTCCATCACAAAACAATAAAAGTGATTACACTAAGTCTACGTTGTTGCCAAGCACAACTGTAAGGTTTTACATCTTTATACCTCTTCTTCTTCTTGACGCTTTCTTGCTGCCTCTTCTTTTTCTTTCTTTAGCTTGAACTCTTCTTGGGCCTTTTCTTCTCTCAGCAACCACTGCTCATGCAGTTTTTGTCTACCAAAGAAACCAGATACCACTTAGATCACCAACTTAAGGACTACCCATGACCAATGCAACTGTCATAAATACAATTCAAATTTATTACTACTAGTAATAACTGCAACTTATGTAATCTTATTTAAATGAGAAAATTACATAGGAATCATTCAGGCTTTAGAAGAAAGGACTGTGTAGCCTGACATATTCAAGAAAGACTGTGTTTCACAGAACATATTCAAACTTTTCAAAGTACTAAAATGGAATTGATTACAAAAGTGTTTATTGTATATATACCATTTTCCAGATTTCTCACCTT
Organism: Anthoscopus minutus; assembly: GCA_013399455.1. Lineage (NCBI taxonomy): Eukaryota > Metazoa > Chordata > Aves > Passeriformes > Paridae > Anthoscopus > Anthoscopus minutus. Next base: position 115,825 of record VWYI01013720.1, on the reverse strand, counting down.
TCTGCCTCAAGTTTTTTTTCTTCTTCTTCTTCCTCTTCTTCCACTTCCTCCTCTTCCTCCTCAGAAACAGACTCATCTTTTTCTGCAGCTTCTAAGCAAAAACACAGTTCAATGCATCTACATAACTTCATGCTACAGCCAACACAGATACACAAATAAAACAAAAAAAAACCCCCAATCACTTCTAGTTACACTGACTACCAAATACTTCAGTTACCTGAGTCCCTTAGCTTGGCAAGCGCCTGCCGTTTTTTTTTCCTCTTCTCCTTCTTCAGAATTGCTCTGTACTTTTGATGGCTGAAGATGAGATAACATTATTTATGTTAAAACAGCCAAACAAATAATTCTTACTGTCATACATGCACTTAATTTCCTTCACCAATAGAAACTCCCACAAACTGCAAAATCAGGGATTTATATGAAACAGTAATTCCACAGCATCTGATGTGGCAATGAAATCTGTACATCTGTGTCTCTGCTGTTCAGACTTGCACGTGGGCAGGAGCAAGAAGACACCACAGACGCGTCTCATCTTCTTTGAGCTCTGTAGTATTTGATATCATCACCAACTCCATGAAATCCCCTTCAGCTCCTGAAACTTGGTTACTACATAAGATAAGGGAGAAAAACTTGGGGATCTTCTACTTCTATAATTCTAGTACACCTTTCTGCACATTCTAGTCTTTCTTTTACATGAAAGGAAATGAAATTTCAAATCCTTTCTTTTTTCCATTGATATTGTCCCCAGGCAGCAGTCTCAATGCACAGCTAACACATTCCACAGCCCTCACAGACAATGCTCAGCATTGCTCTTTTGCTACAGAAGCTTGGCCAGACTCTTCCTTGCTTGTCTGACAGCTTTCAACAGATGCCTACAAGTAGCACCATGTTTTCACTATAGCTAAAACGCCTCTAATGTCTAAAAACCTTTTCACATCAAGTTCTTTGCTGTCAGCTTTCATTCTACCTTTCTTCTTCATAATGGAGAAATAGGAAGGAGGGATGATCTTCAGCTCTAGTCATTGTGCCACATCAAATGCTGATGGGAGATAAAAACCTTCCCCTTTTGAGCATGTAATTTTAAGATTCAACAAATGTAACTCAACCAGCCATAACTTCATCCACATCTCTGATCCATTGCTCAGGAGTGTTCACATCCTCACCACCTGCACACTAGGTGACACCACGGTGCTTGACCCGGCAGCAGCGCCTGTGCACACAGACCAATGTCCCCACCTGGGCTTTCTGCCTCTGACCCGGCCAGCCTGGCTGCTTCTCACCTCGAGTCCCTGTCTGAAACGGATCGCATCCCTCAGCAGATGCCCGGGGCTGACAAGCAAGAAGCTCCTTCCCAGTTCCCCGGGAACTTCCCTTTCTTGAAATCCAAGGAAGGAAAGGACGGAGTTACTCCCCTTACTGCCAGGCCACCACACGAGGAGGTGGGCACACAGCTGACGCGCAAGGAGCAGCGGTGCCCAAACCGCTGTAGGGCTGGGGTTCGCCTCTCCCTGCAGCCTCACGACACCGGAGCAAGGCCTTGGCAAACACCTGGAGACCCCCGGTGACCGAACGGAGAATCCCGCTGTGAGCATGGCCGCCCTGGCCCACAGCCTCCGCGGCGGGGCTGGACGGGGCTCAGCCCGGGCACGCAAATAACGCTGCCTCCTTGCGCCGCGGCCTCCGCTGCTCCTCACATCACCCAGGGCGGACGCTTTCCCGGGCGCGGGATGCTCTCCCGCCCCGCCGCGGCTCGGGCGGGCGGGCGGACACGGCNGCTCCCGTCCCGCGAGCCGCCGAGCCCCATTCCCCCCGTCCCGCCGGGCCACGGCCGCGCGGAGCTGCGCCACTGCCGGGCCCGGCCACGGGGCGGCCTCAGCCGCGGCCGTCGTGAGCTTGGGCGGTCTCGGCCAGGACGAGGCCGTGACTCTCCACAGGGATCCGCGGGCCCTTCCCCTTGCCCCGGGGGGGTCCAGCCCCGGCCCGGCCGCGGCCTCACCTCGGCTTCCCCAGGGGGGGCTCGGGCACCAACATGGGCGCCGCCATCTTGCGGTACCGACGGGACGTCACGTGACCCCGCGGCGGAAGGGCGTGAAATCGGTTCCGGCGGTCGCGCGCGGGCCCGGGTGCGCGCCCGGGTGCTGTGGCTGAGGGGCGGCGGCGCCAGTGCGGCGCCGAGCGCATGGAGAGGGTGCCTGGGGAACTCGAGTTGCTAAACTGTCCTAAAGAGCACAAGCAAGGGAGTGCATAGAACGTTCCGTTGTCACAGAATCACAGAGTGGGTCAGGTTGGAAGGGACCGCAATGGATCACCTGCTCCAACCTCCCTGCTCAGTCAGGGCCATCACAGGGCGCCGAGTTGTGTCCAGATGGTTCTTGAATATCTCCAGTAAGGGAGACCGCACCCTCTCTGGGCAATCTGTTTCATGAAGTGCTTTGTTACACCTGGTAAAGAAGTTCTTGCTCATGTTCAAATGGAATTTCCTGTGCATCAGTATCAGCCCGTTGCCCCTTGTCCTATTGACCTATTCTCGGCACCACCGAGAATATGGTTCACCGCTGGACCCATCCTCCGGCATACCCCTTTTTATATTAATACGTATTGATGAGGTCTCCTCTCAGTTTTCCCCTCGAGGCTGAACAGGCCCAATTCCCTCAGCCTTTCCTGGCGGTGTGTGATGTCCTCAGCCGTGTTGGGTAGCTGGGTGCCAGCGCAGCGGTGTCTGAGCTGGCCTGGGCTGTTGCTGCAGTACCTGAGGGACGCTCCGGACAGTGAGTGGCTGCCCGCAGCCTGTGCTCTGTGCATCAGCTCTCTTGGTAGTATTGGGAACTGTGTGTGGCAGCGGGGTGTTCGGTGCCTGCCATGAGGTGAACTTTGAGCGTGTGCCTTGGCTGCTGCAAGCGTGGCCGCCCTGCCCCGCAGCCTCTGAGAGCTGAGGGAAGTCACAGTTGCAGCGCAGGAGCAGCCGCAGCACACCAGAGTGGTACATTGATCAATTTAGCTCACACTGCTGGTGTAGTCCGATCATCGTCTCTGAGGCATAGTACCTGACCTGATTATAAACGCATTTCATGGCAGGAAACTATTCCACACAGACTCTCATGGGTATGATGGATGGAAATATGCAAGTTATCAGTAATCAATTCATCTGTGACAGGAGTGATAGATTGCAGCCTTCAGAGGCAGTGTGTTTGTAGCTTTCATTTGGGCATGTTTTGCATAGCTATTAATAATGTACATTGTTGATTAAGGTCTAAATTATTCTCCTAAACCACACTGTAGGAGCTTATTTCCTGTATCCTGGAGGTAGTACACTGCAGAAACAGCCGAAGCTGCTGACATTGAAGCACACCACAGCAGGTTCTGTCAAAATCTGACTAATTGACTGTGCTGTTCATTAACAGCATAATGAATATCCTCTTTCTTACTTTGAAGCTCAGTGAAGTTGTACAAAGCAAGCATGTGACTGCTATAGTCAGCAGTTACATTTGCCACTTGACCAATGAATATTCAGACCATGACCTCTCTGTTGTTACTTAACCATGTGCCAGATCCTAGACCCTCTGATAATGAAGTTGTCATCAGTAGTACTTCCACTGTTCCTTGTGCAGAACATACATGTAAAATAACACATAATTTGCTGTTTCTTGGATACAGAAGATGGCAGTATTGTGCATTTGACAACTGATGAACCATTGACACCCACAAAAGTTTTCAAAAAAAACCAACAAAATGTGTTTCATAATCCTACTTCATTAGGAAATTATAACTTTCATCCTCCCATCAACAGAGGAAATGCCATACTATTAACCTTCCTTTAAGCTATTTATGAGTCTAAATTGAGAAATCCTGTAATTTCTTTGGTATGCTACATTTCATCATGAATTTTTCTAGTGTTCATGGGGAAGGCACCATCTTAAGATTATAAATTTCAGCAGTTAAAAGGTCTCATTGTAAGAAAACACAAAACAGCTATTACAGATATCCATAATTATTCTGGAAAAAGCTGTCATTCCCTTCAAAACAAGAATGCAACAGTTGCATTTTTCTCCATTTTGTTTATTTTTATTAATTTATACATATATAGCAGCTTTATCTTTAAGTCCAGGCGCTGACTTCCATACAAAGTAATTGATAGTGTCAGAAAGAAAAAGATGTGGCAGTTCCAGGCAAGAGCCATTCACATATCCGAAGTAATACTGCATTCCAGTCAGTAGCTGTTATTCCTTACCCTGGAATTACAAACCACAGGCCTTCACAAGTGTAGCTTATTTATGTGGCAACCTTCAGGTTGTGGAACTCACTCTTCTATATTTTGTAAAGAAAAACTCTCCTTTGTGGTCCAGTACCACGTGAAGCCTATCATGAGAAGGTCAGTACTGGATGCACAGGTTGTACTGCACAGAATAGCCCAGAACAGAGAAACTTTTGTCTTAAAACTTGTAGCTACATACCTGCAGTAATGACCATGCACGTACCACGTTGCACTATAAACCTCCGTGTGCCGTTCAAGATGTGTGCACAGAACTGTGCATGCACACTAGAGCAGCTCTGTGTTGAAGTGCAGTGACTCTGTTTGGAACACATTTGAACTTCCTTTCCTTGTGGCTCTTCTGGTTTCCATTTCTTGTGTTTTCTGCCATTGTAGACAGACGTAAGCAGTAAGATAGAAGGAGAAGCATAAGAAGTGTAAGGGTTTACTCTCTTGTATGCCCCAGCCCCCTGTGGAAAAAATGTTACTAGAGGACAGGAAAAGAGCACAGCACCTCTCCAAACTCAGAGCACGAAACAAAGAGTATCTTTATTTTGACCTCGTCTACATATATAGATTCTGAGCTGTGACCAGGGATTGGAGAATAAGGTGACCTCTCCAATTCCACTGGTCAGTTGAAAAGTCCATCAAAATGACTTCCTCAAAGAGAATGCAGAAAAACAACATTGTTTAAGTTACAATTCATGGGAACATGCACTACAAAAACAAAAACATCAGGCAACTTCAGAAAACGTCAGAAGGCTTGAAGTTTTCAGAGTGACAGAAAAAAGAAAGATACATTTGATAAGCATACAGATTATGTAAAAGTTATCCTCACCATAATATTTGTCATATGCTCCAGGAGAAGAGTGGCACCTTTCCTCATGGAATTATACATTTCTTTTGTTTTTTTCCTGGATGATGCAAATGAAAATAAGAGAACTTGAGGGAAATGGCTGTCAAATCACTAGCTTGGATTTGTTGGACCCGGAATATACGTGCTAAGTAGGAGACATCCAGGAAGTGTGGGTCTGGGGTGGGTCAGTTTTCATTGACACTAATAAAAATAAACATGATGATGAAGTGGTGGCAGCAGCACCATCCTCCCACCCCCTCTATGCTGGAAGTCTCTGTTTGCTCTCTCTCAGTGCCAGCCCTCACTGTGGGCTATCCTTAGTGCTTTCCACTACAAAGTGCCTTTTCCAAGGTGATATATGGGAATGCTGGTGAGTGCATCCTTCCCCCACCTGCACAACTGTCTCTAAGCTAAATGATCTCTCACACACTGTCAGCTTCTGTGAGCATTGATAAAATTTGGTGATGACCGAGTCTCTTCTTCACTGTTACAGTGATGACTGTGGTGGCAGTCCTCATTCAACATCCTTCTCCCTTGTGTCTTCTGGAAAAGACATGCAGTGTTTGTCATTCCCCCTGCACACAGGGAACTGCACAGCTCTGTGCACAACTGCAGTTTGGGTCTGCAGTTCGCCAGGTACATTTCCATGAGTGACTAATGCTGACAGTCACACATTGACTCTTTCCTCTTAAGAGTTGGACACAACTATTTGAGACTAAAGATTAACTTCCTCAGAGTTTAGAACTGTTAATTTGTCAAATTTGAAAACTGAGGTTAAGTCTAGCCATAGCTGTTAATTAACTTATACAATAGCTATCAATATTTTACTTCCCTGGGATTTTCCATTTCAAAGACATTGAAAGGAGCAGAAGAAGTACATTGCTAATCACATGGAGAAGATGGAGGGGGTTTGTTTGGTTGTTTTACCAAGTCATATACTTTCTTGAAATTTCAGTCCTCTCCTGATTTGTTTGGTAGTCTAAATTTTGATGTATTTTTAAATATGTACATACAGATGATACATGAACCTCTGTAGCTCAAAAGTACTGAAAAAAGACTATAGAGATACTCTTGTTTTCAACCAGGCAGACAAATTCATTTGATACAATATGAGAAATAATTCTTTACTTAAGTGATATTTCTGGAATGCAGATCGTGCATTAAATTCTTCATGGCTGTGACCTGTAGCTCCACAGTAGTTAGAAAAAACAAGATACTGTAAAAGAGGAAGTACTTAGAAATCAAACATCTCACAAAGTAGTCAGTTAAAAACATACCTTGCGTATGTGCATGAAGATTGTAATTTATTCAAGCAAACTGATGCCTGACTGATGAGTAAGTGCAAACGAATGCAGACATGCTTAAACAGTGCTGTGTATCTGGCCAAAATGGGAGCAGAGAGGCTGGGCAGAAAGCTATCCATGCATGTAGATTTATTACAAAGATACAAAGTGGCAGAATGTCTGTCTGTCTTTTTAGATTATACAGGTATACTCTATTTGTAAACTGAAAAGTTGCAGTGCTTTTCAAGACACTATTTAAAATACCATTAATTTGAAGCAAAGCTATCCTCCTACTAACACCTGGTGTAGGTGCATGTCCACCTGACTTATTAAAAATCATGCTGGCTTTGGGCAAAGATTTATGGATATGTAGCAATTGGTTGTTTATGTGCAGCACTCTGTGTATGTACAACTGGATATGCACGTGGGCCTTCAGCTGGATGCATTTGGCACACATCCACGTGGCTGTGCACGTATATATCAACTGCACGGTGCTCTCCCTGTGAGCTCTGAGATGGGGTGTTTATCACACTGCTGCTTCTCCTGGCCTCTTCCCCTCTCTGCTGGAAAAAATCATTTGCCTTGCTTCTTGCCAGCAAGACAAATTGGGGAAAATCAGCCATCCTGGCTGGAATTTAGCAGCTCTGATCGGGGAATCCAGTCATGTCCTCTGAGTTTGTTCCTGCTGGGTGTCATGTGCCTTTGCTGTACTTTGACACCAGCCCTATGCAATTCTGATTTGTGGTGTTTTAGAGCAGGGAGAAGTGGTGATGCTGTGTATCACACTCAGTTCCATTTGCCTTCTGGCAGCAGGGAAAGAATGCTTGGCTTTTCTTCTCTCTTCCCAAGTTCTTCAGTGCTTACCCAAAAGGTACAAAAAGGTTCATATATTTGCTATTGAAGCAATGCACATGAATTTACCATGAAACTGACTGCATTCATATTATTTTAAGATTTTTTTAAGTTTCGAATGCTGCAGAAACCTGCTAGTCCTTCATACATGTGTACATTTTTCAGTGTGCTCCTTCTGATGTGCATATATACAGCATGTTAATTTAAGCTGTCATTAGAAATGAATGTATCACTTTTTTGTTTTCATAGGCAAAGATTGAACATCTAAGCAGATAATGTATCCAATAGTTTTGTACCCAGACTGGGTTGCCTAGTGAGAGTAAAGAGGTGCCTGGGAATCAGCAAGTTCTCTGTTACCCTAAAGTCCAAGTATCTAATGCAGTAAATATTGGTTATTTTTTTCATAAATTCAGCCTCACAGTTAAGTCAGATTTTCTCACTGTTTGTCATTTGTGTGAAGTTCTTTGTGGTTTGCAGTCTCCAGATACTTCTTGGTGCTAAAGGACCAACTGAAAGTAATTCTGAAGTGATCTTCAAGGTAGGAACTAACCATTAATCAGAATGGCCACAGGGGGAGTATAGCAACAGAATAAAGTAAACTAATCCTGTCTTGCTGCCTAGATGGCAGAGACTGTTTGAATACCTGCAATACATTTAAATTTCTGAATTGTCTTTCCTCCACATTTATTTATTTGTCTTGGTAAACATTTGATTAATAGTGCAGAGTTATTAAAATATTTCTACATGTGTGTGTACATGTGTACATGGTGGGTCATGTCTACAAAACAAGAATATGTATCTTTTCAATATGTTTCCTACTAAGTCCTTTACTGCACCTCTGCTTATTCTAATTGCTACCATAACGAGCCTCTGACAGGAAAAAATTTCTCCCCACATATAACAGTTCTTTTCATGCAAAACAGTGCCTCAGATGTGGGGTGTTCTTGTGTAGAACAAGGCATTTGCTCTGCTGGGCTTGAGCCAGGACACAGGAGTGGGGCTGGGGTGGGGATAGGGGCCACAGCACTGTGTCCATCAGCCTGGCCCTTCCCAAGTGCTGTGAGTTCAAAGGCAAGTGAGGGGCAATGCCTGAGCCCTGGTTTTTGGGTCCAGGAATTCTGTATTCATCACACATTTCTTTCAGCGAGGTGAAAAGGGTGCCCAGTCTTCCTTTATTCTCAAGGACCCTCAGCAGGGCCAGACAGTTTCCCATGGAAGACAGGTGGCATCTGCCTTTGGGATCTAGTGGCAGCCAAGCTTCAGATTTGCCTGTTAGGGGTAACAGTTGCCAGCTGCTCTGGTGTGACATCCCACAGACACCTCATGTGTCTACACTAGGCCTGTGAGAAAATAAGATTGGCCTGGAACACTCTGTAAAATGTTGTATTTTTCTAAAAAGGAAGAGGAAAAAATTAAATGTTGCACCTTTTTTTCACTACAGAGAAATGTAGTAAATAACTGACAGAAGACAGTTGTTTCTAGTGCCTGTTTTTAGCTAAAACAACAAGGGTTAATTATTAAACCTTTTATTTGGTCGCTCACTTGTGCTCCTGATGCTTTAATCCTGGGTCACACAAAGTTTAAGAGTGCTTTACAGGGAAGACTCACTTCTTTTCGCCTCAACCTTTCCATGCTGGCGGGATGTTACGGACTTTGCTGCTTACACTCTCTGTAGTTGCCATTGCTCGTGCTGAGCTCTGCAAGCCAGGTAAGATTTGGAGCTGACTCCCATCCTTCTTAAGGTAAAGTAGCTATCAGTTTAGACTACAAAGCTGCCACCTTCTTAAATTTTTATCTTCATTTATTGTTTCAAGTTTGAAGATTGAAACTGTGAGCAGTCTTCATGAGTTCTTTTATGAGTTTGAAAATTAAGTATGGAAGTTGGTCTCACTTAAAGAGGTCATGGTAAACCTCATTGAGATCCCCCTATAGGGCTTTTTTTCATGCAAGTAACTTTTCTTCTAAGTGGATAATTTCTTAAGACACATTTAGAAACTGAAATTTGTGAAATAATCAGGGAAGAAAATGATTTATAATCCTATTTTGAGTGATCAAAATATCAATATATGTTTGCATTTTTCTCTTTGCTTCAGATGCACAGAATGCTTTCAAAGTACGGATTAGTATCAAAACAGCTTTGGGAGATAATGCAGTAAGTAAAATATCTTTACATATTCTTCCTAACTCAATATATGTCAAAATAGAAGTAATATACACTCTAAAATTTCTGCATGCAACACAAGCAATTTGGTCTGCAGTGTTAATTGTAATAGTTTGCTCAAATTATGATCCAGGCATCCATTTCTTGACATTTGACTAGCCAACTCCTTAAAATGGCATCTTTTAGGAGAAATATAAACCCCACTTGATCATAAAGATAATTTTATGTCAAATATTTTTTTCCCCTGGAAAAGTGGTAGGGATGTTACACTTTATGCATGAGAAGTGCTGCATAAATGTAAGTCTGTATTTTGGGAAAAGCACTTCTGCTCAAGAGTGCTTATTGTAAAGTCAAGCATATCTAGGAAGAGAAGCAGGAAAAAATTTTTAGGTCTTTATGAAATGGGACTTTATATCAGGCTCTTAGACAACAAGCATTAACTGTAGAGATCATTCAAGCATGTCTCATCAATTCCTTGTTAATGGAGGGCTTCAGATAGTAGCCTTTCTTCTCTGCCTGTGGTGCACAGGCTTGTCTCATGAGGGCTGAAGTGCTTTGGCTTAATTCAGATCTTTGAGCTTAATGTAGAAATACTGGTGTGAGCAATGAGAGATATGTGAGAGACTGGGACATTAGATGACTGAGTGGTCCTTCCTGATCTAAGGCACAATTTAACATGTCAGAGCCCAGAATTTTGTTAGTAGTTTTGAATACTTAGAGCAAATCTGCAGCATGTTAACAGGGCTCAGCAGGAAACTAGGTATGAAACATCCTGGATGGTCATGTCCACTGTAAGTCTGGTGTTTGATTATGTTATGAGCTCTAGGAAACAAAAAGCAGTAAAGACTGTTTTAAAAGACTGTTGATATGAGAAACTCCCTATGACTGTAGAAGCTGTTCTAAAATTATCCTGGAAGATCAGGTAATTTAAACTAATATTATCAGAGACCTAAATTTCACTGGTAATTTCATAAACCAAAGTACAAAGAAATATTCAAGATACCTGCTAAAGCAAAAGTCGCAAATTTCATAGTGAAGTCAATTCTCTTAGGTGGGAGACTTTAATTAAACAATAGTCAGAGCCTAGTTTTTGGGGGTTTTGTAATTATTAAAAATAGTGTAATACTATGGCTGAAAATATGCGAAAATAATTATTAAATCTCTTCTTGATTATAATTGTAATATTTTGATTTAATCTTAGTTCCACATAGTAGCAAAGAACAAAAATTGAGGTTCCTGGTAATGCCCTTTTTCCATGCCTTTTCCTTTTCCAGCTGTAATAATATAAAGGGAGGTTGTCAGATAATTTTTTTTGTTGTGTTTGTTTTTCATTCAAAAAGGGTGTAAGACAAATCATTACCCTTGAAGGCACTTTGTATGGCTAGAAAAAAAGCAATAACTGAGGAGTCTTATTTTTTTTGTAGTTGTTTATGTCATGTAACAAAGTGTGCGAAATCTCAAAGAATGGGACAATCAAGAACAGCATTTTAGAACAACAGTTTGCTAAAAGTGGTATGATGTCATAGAAAATCATCCACAAATAGTAAACAATTTATTAAGTACACAGGTGATAGTGGTTCCTTTCCATAGCCATTGCAGTCTTCTCTGTGAATGACTGAAAACTGAAACTACTATGAAACTGCAATTCATTTTTGTTAAATATTTTGGGGCACTTTACGTCTTTTTGAAAGAAAAGTGCAATACTGTCATTGTGTCCCAGTAGGACACAGGCAGCTTGATTCATTTCCAGGTCACTTCAAGCTCCATGATAACAGAAAGCCCTGATACTATGGGAATTTTTCTCTAGGAGTGAGTGGCAGGAATAACTCCAGTTTACATTCAGAGACATGGGAAATAAGTTGGTGCAGCTTTTCACTAGCCCATGCCAGCCCCTGTGTGATGAAAACAGGACACCATTTTTTAATTTCTTCATCAAGGAAGCTGTACTCTGAGGCAGGGAGTTCCCTTTAGTGTATTTATTTAGCTTTTATCACAGTGGAGCTGGAAAGAGCAGCTCTGATGCAGTAGATATTCAGCCATTACCATTTTATTTGTAAATAATGGGTGTACTTGACAGAGGTGTTGTTTGCTGATCTGTAGGAGGAAACACGGTGCCTGTAGGCCTAAATTGAAGGTGATTTATGAGTCCCTCTGAGGAGAGCTCTGGAATAGCTGCTAGTCACTAGTTGCTTTCTGTTCATGGAGCCAGCAGAGGGGTAGAGAGTTAATTCAAATGGGACAGAGGCAGCTAGAGAGTGAGAAGTGATAGCACTGACAAGTCTATGTAACTTGGTGTCACCACTCATTTTAACCATGAGGGTCAGAGTTGGCACCTCAGGGGCTGCAGTCAGCTGAAGTAGATGGTGCACTTCCCTTCTGGCCCATGTATTCAGGCTGCTTCCAGGGTAGAGGATGAAGAGTAGGAAGGCTGATAAGCATCTTGTGTTTTGCCACCAGATGGGATCCAAAGTGTGTTTGTGTATCTGTAGCTACTCTGCAGTCTGAATGGCTGTATAGTTATGTACAGAACCATTCAGGAGGGAGGAGGTCTTGGATGGTCCCTAGTCCTCTCCTGCTCAAAGTCAGGTGAGGTTGCTCAGAGCAATCTTGTAATATTATATTCTCATATCTTAAATTTTACAGCATTATTACAGCATTTCACCCCATCAGCAACCTATACTCATCATCTTGCAAGCATTATCTCATCATATTCTTCATTCAGTAAAAGGCATTTAAGACTGTCTTTCACAGTTAGCTATGTCCAGTTCTATGCCTCCTTAACATGTAAAGGGTGGCAAATGCAACTGAGCCAATGTCTTTGTGTTGGTTCCTTTGTAGCACAATGAAGATGGTAAATTTAACAGTTCTGATACCATCATGTAGTGTTTCATTGATAACAGTTATGTTTACAGCGTGTGGTTGCAAATGCTATTGAAATGTGGTTGTAAATTAAATTTATTGTTTCCTCTAGAGCAGTAGAAAGTGTGCATCAATAGCTGCACTACACAGGGATGTCCTCAGTCATCAGCTGCGCTCCAGGCCTTTGCATTTGGAGGATAAGGATGAAGCTGATAAAGCCCCATAGTAGAACAAATCAGGTCTAGTAGAAGTGTCCCTGCCCATAGCAGGGGAGTTGGAACTAGATGATCTTTAGAGTCCCTAACAATCAAAATCATTCAAGGTTTCTTTGCACCTCTGATTAGAGAAAACTGCTGATTAGAAACCATTTTTTGGAAATTCATGCCCACCTGTCCTGAGTTCATACAGTTTGTTCTTGCCTTACTTTTTCTCCTCATTATGATGCCTCCCCCTTGTATATTCCTGTATGCAGTCATGTACAGAAGTTCTTGTTCACCTGGAGCCCACAGCCATCTCTATCTCCTCTACTTTCTGTTTAGTCTCCATTTTCTTGGGGCTTCTTCCTCCTCTGCCCAGAAGGTTGTCTGCAGTATCTTCTCCTGACTCAGGCAGATCCCTGATTACTGCTGAGCTTTCTCTGCCAATCTCCTCCTCCTCTTTCTCACAGTTTTCTGTTTATTCTGTCTCTTTTCAAGTGCCTACTCTTTCAGCTGGGCCTGGAATTCCTCGCTACAAATTATCTTCCCTGATTTGAGATGCCCTTTTTGTTACTCTGACTTAAAGAAGTGCTAGGCCAGTGCATTATTTATGAGGGCTGTGACAAATTGTGCATGTATATATGCATTGAGCGAAGCATAAACATACTGAGTACATGTACTTGGCAGTGCTGCAATGTATTCGTGTCCATGTGAGCATGAAATGGAATGTGCTTCATCATTATCCATTTTCAAGACAACTGATTAAATTATCTGTACAGCATGGTTTAATCCACTGGCTAACAAATTACATTTTTTCTGTCCTTTTGGACCTGTTTTCAAAGACTGCAGATGGCATGTAAGGCTTCAGCCAATAGTGCCACACACAGAAAAAACAGATCTTCCCTTTTAGTACTGCAAATTGTGCTGCACAACTTAAATACAGATATCTTTAAAATGATGATAAATAGTTCTATGGCTCCGATCTGTATTAATTCCTTTACTGCTCAGTCTCTCTTTCAATACTAGTTGCTCTCATTACTGTCATGCTTTCATCAGTGCAGTGGGACCAAAATACAGAGTTTTATAAATTTTTTCCAAGAGTTTCTCTCTGGGTTTTTTTTAGTTTAAGTTCCCAGGTTGGCAAGCATTATCACAGTATGCTCACAAGCCCCTTCTTTCACAAGGCAAAGAGTGGTAGGTTAGAACCCAGGTTCTCAGCAGTGCAGCTGCACTTTAATGCTGCTCAAGTTGTCCACTACCTCAGCTTTGTTGTCCCTGTCCTATCTCATCTCAGAGAGCACATTTCACTCAACATTATCTAGAGATGATAAACAAGATAATTTTCTGCCTTTGAAATGACTGTGTCCTTCCCTGTTCAGTTTCCCAGGATGCCAGTACAACATGAGGGCTGCAGATACCTGAAACTTGGATCCTCTTTTTTTTTTTTTTTTTTTTTGTGGAGACGTTGCATCTCTATGCACCCAAAATCAGAATGTAAAACCAGAATTAAGATTTGGAATCCACAATGCTATTTACTGCTTTCTGATGTGCATTGCTGTTTTTTGAATGTGTTATATAGGACCATGTAGGACCATGTGTTATGAAGGACAAAGTAGGTCCAAGTTGACACCAAGTGTCCACACCACTAGGTTTCTGGTTTGGATGATAACAGAACAGATTTTTTAATGCTGAAAGTTAAAGATTAGATTTGTGTTTTGACTGACTGAAGAAAGCTGTTTCTAACCTCCCTTAATATAATTTCAAGAAACATAATCTTTGTAATCTGCTGAAAGGGGAAGAAATTCAATCAGTATGCCTCAGTCATGGCTCTTGTTATAAAAATGTAATAGATGCAGTTCTTACAGATCATTAGAATTGCATATGTGAATGAAAGCCCAGGAGAACCCAGTGAAGCTGTCTCAGAAAACTTAAATTATGAAAGCATGATTTTTTATCAAGACAACAGAGAACAGACAACTATTTCTGGAGCCTATATTCTTCTTCTTATTGAAGTAGTAAGGATGCGATTTTCTTTCTTTTATCTCACATGAAATATAATAATTTGTAATATAGTTGAGTCCTCTTGTAATCAGGACAGTGTGCAGCAATAAGGCTGCAATCTCAGTTTATTTCCTGATGTCCTAATGTCAACTCCCAGAGACCACCACCAACATAAGGGGTTTTTTTCATTATTATTTTTGGCCAGAGCCAAATTGTCTTTGAGGGTGGATTTAAACCTTCTATTTTTACTGAGTTTCTCCAGCAAAAGAGGCAAGGCCATGAGTGCAGCTGTGTGGGGAGAATTCTAGTAATATGCCTAGTCTTTGGTATAATTACCTTTACATCTCCAATTTGGTTAGCTTTCGGAAATATTCAGTTAATTCAATTTTTGGGAACATTCTTTGCAGTTTATATTACTTATATTACGGTTTATATTGCACTTTTTTTTTCTGTTAGAAAAAGTCCTTTGTCTGTACTAAATAATGGGCATTTATTTTCCAAGCACAACCAGAGAATTTATTAATTTTCTTGATCTATACAGCATTTCAGGTTCAATGACTCTTTACTCTCTCTGTACTTCCGACTCTGGTGCTGAAACTAATTATTTTCCATCTTCCTTTACAGTATACCTGGGATGCTAATGAGGAGTACCTCTTCAAAGCAATGGTGGCTTTTGCAATGAGAAGGTATTCCAGGAAGAGCACAACTCAGTAAGCATCTGCTTGGATTTGCTGATCCTATATATAACAATGCTGCATGTAGTGACCTGTCCTCTGCAGTACCGAGCTGTAGAGAAATTATTATATAGAGATTCTAAAAGCAGAGTGTTCCAGTATACTTCTGACACCCAGATACATATTCAACACCACAGTCTCCATCTTAAGCAATGTTCAATCTTTGAACCAGTATCCCTGAGGATCTGAAGTGACACAGCTGTGGATCTTAGTGGGATGTTAACTTGCAGCACTTCCAGTTCACTTTCAGCAGAATGTGGCAGGAAGATTTGTCATCTTCTGAAGACCATACAGAGAGGAGGTGAAGGGACACCCTGGGAGGTCAGGAAAGGCAGTGCAGATCTCTGAGTAAGCAGCTCTGGTGCATGCTTCCTTAGAGCTCAGCTTCAGTAGTGCTGAAGATGAGCTGACTCAGAGCCCTGGGAGGTGGATAGCAAAGCAGTGCTGTGCTCTACTCTGTGTTCCTAGCCCTGGTATCACAGCAGTTGAGTTACCTACCATCAAGAAGTTTCAGATGTTGCAGTGCAGATAGAAATCAGCTTTAATTGGTTTTGGGATTAAATCTACCCTGAGGTATTGAATATTCTTTTCAGGCTTCTGATCGTTACTACTCCATGAAATTAGATACCAGATTAGACAGAGCACTTAGCAAGCTGTATTTTCACGATGTTCTTATCTTTCTGAATTGAAAAACCTTGTAAGTGCATTTCCATAGGCCTATTATGGTTTTCAGTCTGAAACGAAAGATTGATATTTCTGGTAGGCTAACAAGGATAAGGTTTTCAATTTACTGAAAAATAAAACTGCTTCAGGCTGTCGTTGGGTCCGGTGAAGCATATGCCACATTTGAAAATATACTAGTTAACTTTAGTCACATGATAATTATTGTGGCTGCTGCACTTCTCTTAAGTAAAAGGGGATTTCCCTCTCTATGTGACAGGAGTGTTTTATTCCTGCTGTTTCATTTTTATTCTTCAGAAGTGGTCTCCTTTGAGCAAAAGAGCTGTTACATTAAGTTTAACAAAAACAGCCAAATGTGCTACTCAATCCAATTAAAATGACACTTTGAAAAATTAGTTCAAGATACAAGATAATTACAAATGATTATGTAGGACTTTTTCTCAGGTTTTCAAGGCAGGAGAGCTTTCATTGAGCATCTAATCCATAAAGATTAACATTTGTGTACTTATTTTAGTCCTGAGTCCTTTTTAAAAATTATTCTCTTCCTTCAAAGTCATGCTACTTTCACACAGCAAAAGTCCTGTGTCAGAAGCAAGTGATCTTTTTCCTCTTCAAGCACTGTGGTTTCCTGCAGATTAAAATAAGGTTTCTGATGGAATGGGAAAAAAATCAAGCCAGTGTGGAAGGAGCAGAAGTTATAATGGCAGTTACCTGTATCCACTCTGGGCAATCATAGAACTTATAATCATTAATTCTGTTTCCTATCTAGAGGGTTTTCCCTATGGACAAATGTGATGATGCCAGTGTTATTCCAGTTTGGAGGTGGTGTTGCACGCATGAATAATTCCCTGCTACTAAGTTGGTCATAAAAGTCAGTATAATATTTGGGGTCAGCCAGCTGTGGGCATCTTTACCTCTTTTTAAGATGGTATCAGACTTTCTCATGAAGTATAACTTGTGCACACCCCTCATGGGGTGTATGTTGCAGGTATAACTGATGACTCATGCAGGACTTAGAGACACCTTTGGGGTCATTATAGACAGCATGTCACCTGAAAGAGATCTATGCAGCTCCGAGATCTGGCACAACTTCCTAGACAACTGGCTGAGGAGTTTCCTATGCATAGATCTCTCTCAAATCCCAAGGGACCTCAGAGTCCCTGTTCAGTGATGGAGGGGCTAGATGAACCTAACAATACACCTCAAATAATCTGTTACATGGGAGCAGAAAGGCTGTGAAAGCCTCCATCCTGTTAGATATCCTGGAAATGACACACTCCTTTCCCCACCCTTGTGGCTGGCAGCTGGAAGGAAGGAGTGCAGTCCTGCTCCATCCTCTGCAGTGGGCATGGAGGAGTGGGAGCAGCCAACATCCCCAGGGAGCAGCAGCTGGTGGTGCACAGGAACAGCGCCCTGGCAGAGATGATGAAGTGAGTGCTGTGGTGAAGAGGGAGGCACAAGCAGGAGCTTGTAGCAAATAAATTACATTGCACTGCTGGCAAATAAATTGGATTTCACTACATGAACTTTTGCGGGAAAATGTCAACAGATTTTTTTCAGGAGATGTAAAAGACCAATGACCGATTATTCTGTCATATAAGAACAAACAAGTTGCCTGTGACAGCATTCTGATAGCATCTAAACTTAGGGAAATTTTGCATCTGGTTTAATTGAAGATGTTGTTAAAATAAAACCTATGAAAAAAATTGCTATTATTTTTCATAAATACTGGTTCTACCAGGATATAAATTATGCACATGGCCATAGTCAGGATGTTACAAACCTCCCTTTTAAAATCCCATTAATTTCTAACACACCTACAGCCTTGAAGTAACTCAGAGCCACAACTAACTTCCACATGAGACACAAATATCATTAACTTCAACAAGCTGTATCAGGCCCCAAAATAATTTGTCTGGTGGATCAGGATAACCATTGCTGCAGTCTGCCCCATCATTTTTGATATTCAAAGTCACCTCTTGTTAGGTTTGTGAAGCTGGATAAAAGCCAGCCTGTGATGACAAGCATTTCAATGTGCTACTGCAAACAGCAGTTGATGATGTTGTTGCCCTTGTATAACCACTGAGTGGCCCAACACAGAATGGGGGGGAATGCACATTACAGCTCGAGTTCTCTAAAGTTAATTTCCAAACTGAAATTTAATAAATCATGGAGCAGCATTTAATGTTTGAAAGGCTTGTCAAATTTTCAAATTTGCACAAAACAGAAGAAAGGTGCAATCAATCTCTCAGTAACTGTTAACAGAGATACAAATAAATACTTCTGTTTCAGTGGAGAATTAATACCTCAATATTTCGTGCTTTATATATGGCCTTTATATCGATTCTCAATATATATGGTCATTAACTACGTAAGCCAACCTTTGATCTCTCAGTGTTAAAAAATTATTGTTGTAGCCTGTTAGTAACCCTGATTTCTCTAATATGTGACTCATTTGAAAGTATATGCATCTCTTGTGGGCCTAAGACTAGTTAATCTTTAGAACAGAAAGAATGTCAACACATTTGTTTTCATTCAAATAACATAATCTAATTTTGATGCATCTTCCCTCCATTTATAGATTTAAAAAAGCTGAAATTTTCCTTATGAGGTGACCAGAAATAATTCATCAACATTATCCATCTTTGTAAGACAGGCTTTTTTGACACTAAAAATATTGTGACCATTTAGAACAACAAAATAAGAGTCTGGAGTAAAGCTGTTAAATCAAGGTGATCCCACACCTCCTGGGAAGATGATAACGTTCTTTTGCAGGAGCAGCTGCAGAGCTCTGGGTTGGAAGAGGTGTGGTGCTTTTGGGAGAGCTGGAGATAGGCATCTGGGACTTGGGGACTGTAGTTCTTTCATGAGCTGACAGCCATTATGGGCACTCAGATCCCTTTGACTGTCTGACAGCTCTTTCTTACTCCTAAACAATCATTTAAATCTCTGTAAGGACCAATAATGGTGATTCAGGCCAAGGAATTGCCAGGGTTTCCTACTCTCTACTCACTGGTATATTAAAGGAAATGCAATTTTGGACTTTTGCCATGGTGCCATAAGGCCAAACCAGGATCTTGTCATTTTGATGATAACAGTCTCCTATAATCCTATGTCAAAAGTCTATCAACTGCTAAGGGAAGGAAAAAATGTCCGCATATATATTTACAAATACGCTTCATTAGTGCCTGGAGAAGCCACATTTCTCAGATCTGTACAGTGTGGTGGCATAGTTGCAATGGTTCTCCGTGTTGTGGATCAAACCTGCAGGCAAGTGGCATGGAAGAAAATAAAAGTGTACCACTGCACAGGAATTGCCACATTGGTGCTTGTTGAACCAGTCTGTTTTGGTGTTTACTCATCCCCTTTGACATTCTCATGAGTGGGATTATTCTCTTTGGGGCCTGGAAGAGCTTATGGCATTTTTATTCCACTAAAGAAAAAGTGATGGCAATGAAATCAGAGTTTGGATGCTTGTAATTGAGAAGGATTTTAGAAGCAACAGAGAAAAGAATATCCCAGTGCAATCCTTGCTGGCCCTTGTTTCAGTGCATTTTGTTCTACAGGGATGCTACCCCTGTGGTGACTGACTGCCTTGTGTCTCATGCTAGAAGAAACCTTGGCACTTTAGAGAAGACCCTAGCTTGAAGAGTCTTTGAATGAGGGTATGAAAGTCAGGATGTTCTGCCAGTCCTTATTTGCCTTTCTCTTTGGGGATCAATCTTTCTTAACCCATTTCAAGAACATCTGTAGGGCAACACCAACTCAGATTTTCCACCTGGCCCGGTTTTTAATTGCAGCACAGAAACTGCAGCTTTAGGAACTTTGGAAACCTGAAGTTTTGGGTCCTACTGTTACAAACACCCAGACAGAAAACTTCCTCTGTGGTTACAATTTTAGTTATTCTGTGAAGTCAGCAAGAGTTTGTCAGCCACCAGCCAAAAGTAGGCCTTTTTCCCTTCTCCTATAAATTTTCTGCTTTCTTTTTGTTTTGCAAAAAATAAACCCGCTTTCATCTTCTCACTGCAAACTGATGTGAACATCTTTTCAAATTCCAGAAGATGGCTTTCCTCTTTTATCCATAAAAATTCTCTGTACAATTGATACTGTTCTAGAGAGGTAAAAGTGGTCATTTTGGCTCGGAAAAATCATTGCTTTCCATTTTATTGTGTATCTCTCTGGAATGGGTACTTATAGCCCAACTGCATCCTGGGCTGCATCCAAAGCAGTGTGGCCAGCAGGGCAAGAGAGAGGATTCTTCCCCTCTGCCCTGCTCTACTCTGGTGAGACTCCACCTGGAGTGCTGCACCCAGCTCTGGTGTCCCCAGCACAGGAAGGACATGAACCTGTTGGAGAGAGCTCCAAAGAGCCAAAATGAAATCAGCTCAGTTGGTTGGAGCATGATGCTAAAAATGCCAAGGTTGTGGCTTTGATCCCTGTGTGGATCACTCCCATAAGGGTTAGACTTTATGGTCCTTGTGGGTCCCTTCCAACTCAGAATATTGTGATTAGAGGACTGGAGCACCTCTCCTTCCAGGAAAAGATGAGACAATTTGGTTTATTTAGCCTGAAAAACAGAGCTCTGGCATGACCTTATAGCACCTTGCAGTACCTGAAAGGAGCCTATGAGAAAGATGGAAAGAGACTTTTGACAAGGGCATGTGACAGGACAAATGAGAATGTCTTCAAACTGAAAGAGTAGGTTTAGATTAGATACCAGTAAGAAATTCTTTACTGGTGGTGACTCACTGGCACAGGTTGCCCAGAGAAGCTGTGGATGCCCTGTATGTGGCAGTATGCAAAGCCAAGCTGGATGGAGCTCTGAGCACCCTGCTCAGTGGTTCACTGCCCATGGCATGGGGGTTGGAACAAATCTCTAAGGTCCTTTTCTGCTGAAGCCATTCTGTGATTCATTAGATAGATAGATAGATAGATAGATAGATAGATAGATAGATAGATAGATAGATAGATAATGGACCTCTGCAAAATGATGTATTGCACTACCTGGGGCACCCAAAACATCACTCAAAATAAGTTTTCAACAGGAAGTAAAATATTTCTACAACATATCCATAATGAGGCACTGTGATATGTCTTACAAACAGATCCCTGGCTGGATGGGGAATGCCTAGGCACAGGCATTCGCTCTGTCCCGTCCCGCTCACCCCCAGTCCCACCAGTCCCCTCAATCCCATCAGTCCTGCCAGTCCTGCCAGTCCCACAAATCTCCCCAATCCCACCAATATCTCTAATCCCACCAGTCCCACCAATCCCACCAGTCTCACCAGTCCCATAAATCTCCCCAATCCCCCCCAGTCCCACCAGTCCCATAAATCTTCCCAATCCCCCCAGTTCCACCGGTCCCACAAATCTCCCCAATCCCACCAATATCTCTAATCCCACCAGTCCCACCAATCTCACCAGTCTCACCAGTCCCATAAATCTCTCCAGTCCCACCAATCCCCTAGTCCCACTCCCGGCTGTCCCGGGGCGGTGCTGCCGGCGGCCGGCAGGTGGCGCTGCCCAGCAGAGCGCGGGGTGCGTCCGGGCCCTGTCAGGGTCCTGCAATGGATCGGAATGGATTTAATTTCCTTTTCTAAAATACTCGCGATTGTGTCATTCCGGAAGGGGTTTCTGATGTTTCCACCATTTACTAGAGGAAATCTGGAAAAAATGGCCTTTAAAAGGCATTTCGTACACTATTTACATAGTATGCCATGAGAAGCTGCCTGCCTGTGCCCCTCCACATTTAACTTGACATAAAACTGAGCCATCTTCCTTTAAAATAGATAATATAAATATTTGACACGGCATAAGCGAAAAGGAAGAGGTCAGTGCCAGTAGAACAACTAGATTTAGCTTGTTCCTTCCACTCTGTGCTTGGCTCTGTGAACAAAGATGTCAGAATTACATAAATTCCACCTGTCTTCCCTCCAACAAATGTATCCTG
The DNA here is from genome assembly GCA_013399455.1 of Anthoscopus minutus. Lineage (NCBI taxonomy): Eukaryota > Metazoa > Chordata > Aves > Passeriformes > Paridae > Anthoscopus > Anthoscopus minutus. Next base: position 94,002 of record VWYI01013720.1, on the reverse strand, counting down.
TAGAACTGCACTCACTTGACAATCACGCGGGCAGTTCTCAATGACTGGTTCCCGTGGTATTTGCTGTCAAAAACAGAATTCTTGGTTCATCAGTGCGCTTGCTCTCTTATATGGCCTTTGTCACAGCCAATGATGATTGTTATTCAAGTATGGTTTTTTGCCATTTGATTACACTAAATGTATGTCCAAGATCATTCAAGGATGTAATAGATCTAGAAATTTGTTTGAAGAAACATTTGGTCTTTCTAAGTTTGATTTCTTTAAAATCATATGGAAAATGAGAATTGCTGTGAGTGGTATTTCTTTCTTGAGTATTAACTGTTAACTTTTTTAAAAATAAGAAATTTTTCCCCCTTACTTGAGAGCAATATTTTAAGAAAGTCTGAAATATTTCAATAATTTCTTCCATGCTTCTTTAATGATGATTTTTGTTTTAACTGTCTGCAGAATTTCCAATGTGCTGCTCTGCAATGTGACAGACCGTGTGTCCTTTTGGTTTGTGGTCACAGATTCTTCCAAAAATGTAACAACTGTTCCTGGAAGTGAGGTAGAGGCAGCCATCAGGTACAGTCACTGCTTTTGCAATGTTTTCTTCCTTTTACTGAGGGCGTTTTCTCTTCCTGGGCCTTATATGAATGAGCACTCTGCCTCTTTAAGGATGATCTAACCCAAGTTGCTAAAACACTGACGGGTCAGTATTCTTTAATGAATGTGAGATTAGAAGATGCTTAGAAGTCCCACAGAATGCAAAGAATGTGAGCCTTGGGGTTATAACTTTGGAAAGATTCTCTGTTGATGCTGGAGACTCAGAAGGGATCCAGTCCCTTTCCAGAGCCCTACCTGTGATGTGCTGTCCAGTGTGTGGCACACTGCTCTCATCCAGCTGTTACATTTCCCAGTAAGATAGCCTCCCTTAGGTGATGGAATGGCACACTTTCTGGGTGGGATTTATATTATTTAGCTTTCACTGCATGCTACATGCACATCTACACCTGGGCTAATGACTGCAGGCTCCTTTCAATGCTTCTCACTAACAGTTCATCTGACTTAATTTAGAAGTCAGCTTTCACATGAAGAGAGCTCGTGTGAACTCCTCATGAGCAGAACTGGCTGTGTCCCAGCTTGGCTTAAGCGATCTTATGCTCGCGTTCTTTTCATACCAGCTCATTCTAAAATGCAAGTCAATATCACAGTTGACCATTGCCTTTACAAAGTACAGTGCACTATAAACCACTTTGCTTTCTACTGTCACAATCTGTAGCAAGTAAAAAGAAGAATGTGGAGCTGATAAGGAAAAAATAAAAAATGGGGTAATCTGACTTCAGTGGTCAAAACAATCCTGCACCAGGGATTTATAAGGACGAGTCCCTCAAGCAGCATAACACACATGTATTTCTCAAGCATGGAGTGGAAAATGGATCTCTTTGTTTTCAGGCATTCTGTGCTCTGTCTTGAAAATTTGTATTATCTCTATGGAGGTGTAATGCCTAATTCCTGATGAATGAGTATGCATTCTTTTGGAAAGATTAATTTAAGCTTATGAGAAGATTAAACTATTTCCTACAGAGACACCAAACAATAGATTCATAGCATTAGTGGAGGAAGCAGATTATTTATTCACTGAAGCTCTCTGTAAGAGTGCTGGAATTGCGGGGGTTTTGCATTTCTGTTATTCTTTGATACATTCAGTAGCATAAGCTGATTTATTTAAGTCTTTTATGTGCCCCATTTGGCACAGAAATTGGAGGCTGTTATTGTTTGGTTTTTAACTGTTGTCTGTCACCTGATAAAGAATATGCTATTTATGAAAAGTTTTAATTCCTACCTAATTTAAAAACAAATAAAATGGTCTATAAAACTACAATGCATTTTTGTTCAATTGCTTCTGATTGCAGGCTTCCATACAAAACCTTTATTATAATTCTTCATGCACATAACACTAGTCATGGACTAGAATTTTGTTGTATGAGATTACTACAAAGTAAGAATAAAGAGAAAAGTAAACCATGTCAAAGCTCTCTATGATGCTCAAGATTTTGCATAAATATACACAAGATATAGTTATACATATAGAAGCATGAGATGCACTTGTAGTTGCCTGCATGTGATTCAGCACATAATTCTGAAACTCAAGCCATTAGATGAGGGTAAACAATGCTTATTTCAGCTGTTCACAATGATCCTTTCATATCAGTAAGGAGATCTTTTCTAAATGGTAGACAGCTTATGGAATTATGAGTCTTAAAGCATGCCATGGCTTTCAGTCCTGTCCAGGAATGCTGACTTTCCATTAAGGCTAAGAACTTCCTGTTTAAGGGACAGCCAAACATTATGATTTCCAAGAAGAGAAATTTGTTAAATCTTACCTGTGTTTCCCAGACATTTTTTTCTTAGGAAATACTTGCTCTGTGGTAAATAAACTGAGTTGTACACAAAAAAGAGCTGCATTAATTCATACAACTGCTATCAAGAAGAATCTGTCAAGACCAATATATGTAATCTATTTGCTTAAAAGTTTTTAACATTTTGAAAAAGCTAATGAAAGATGCTTCTAAAGCCTCTTAAACTTGCTTAGATTTAGATCCAGAAATATCTTACAGGCAGTGAAATACTTACAGGCAGTGAAAATGGGTGAAGGATACTAAAGGATTACGGTTGTACTACTGTGAAAAAGCATATTTCTCAGACCTACTGTTTCTTGTATGGAAATGATAAAAATATAGAAAGTACAAATCCCTTTAGCAGCATCCTTCAGGGAAGAAGGACATGTTGACAATAGGTGTGGATTCTTCCAGACCAAATTGTATCCTGTGTGTCTTGGATCTAAGAAAATCTACAACAGCAGGGGCAGATGTACCAGCTGGATGTACATGCAGGATGGTTCAGTTTGAGGGACTCGGGGGCAACTGTAACTAAATCCTGCAAGTGTTGAAGGGTAGATCTGCCACTCTTATGCTAATCTTGAATGCTGCATGAGCAAAACAACAGAGCCAGTCTTACAGCTTATAACCTGCTATGTCTTCAGGACACCGTTCAAAGCAGAAATAAATAATAATACTGTACTTCAGGTCTCATCTGTATTTCCCAGTTTTTCAGATAAATGCATATGAAAGTCTGGTGTTGGAAATGTTCTAAGTGTGTGTCTATGGATTACTGAGGTCTCTGTTATAGTAAAGGTCTGTGTAATCCTGCCAACATCATGGAATCACAGAATCACAGAATCACTTAGGTTGGAAAAGACCTCCAAGGTCATCAAGTTCAACCTTTGACCAAACCACCATGGGGTCAAGCAGACTATAGTCGTGTCTTGAACACTTCCAGTGATGGTGACTCCACCACTCCCTGGGCAGCCATTTCCAATGCTTAACCACCCTTGCAGTGAAGAAAATTCTTCCTGTTGTCCAGCCTGAACCTCCCCTGGTGCAGTTTGGGGCTATATCCTCTTGTCTTGTTGCCAGAGAGAAGAGGCTGATCCCCACTAATGGTAGACAACATCCTTTTCTTCATCATGCTGGATGACATTCAGCCCTGCCTAACTTGCAGCACATTAATGAAAAATCCTTTGCTTTTCTTCTATCTTTTTAGCTTGTAAAATACCTTTATAAAGCGTTGTGATATTTTTCTGGTTTTTTGTTTGTTTTTTTTTCCTGAAGGATGAACCGGAACAGAATCAACAATGCCTTCCTACTGAGTGACAAAACACTGCAGTTCCTGAAGATAACCTCAACCTTATCACCTCCTATTGAACCTTCTACACCTGTCTGGCTTATTGTATTTGGTGTTGTCCTTTGTCTCATTGTGGCTGGGATTGTTTTCCTCGTTGTTTCAGGGATTCAAAAACACAAAAAGTAAGCAGCTTAGACTTTCTTCTGTTTGAATACTGGTTAGTTAGGTCGCTGAGCTGGTTTTATGTTTCAGAGCAGCCTCAGACAGATTAATGCTGTGCAACCTTCCCTAGATAGGTAAGATAAGCCATCTCTTCTTTCCTGCAGAAAAGACTTAAAATTTTTATCTGTTAAGTATAGATGCCTTAGTAACTTTGGGATGTAATGCGGAAATGGAGAGTGTAAGAATATGATCCTGGAGACCACCTAACTAGAGATGAGCTTTAAAAATACAATTGATGTCATTCTTGTGAAGGCTTATTTTGGCATGAGTGAGTCTCCTCTCACAGACCACCCATAGCTCCCAAGAGATCGAAGGCTGGTAGTAACTGTGCCCCTTCCAGGGCAGTAGTGTCAAAAGCTGGTAGGGCTAAAAAAACTGTGCTGCTGCAATTTGAGAAGACTCAGTGGAGCACACAGTAATGATTAATGTATGGCTGAAGAGGGCCTGCTCACTGGAACAGAGCAGGGCTTCACTTACCATTCATGACCTGATGAGACCCGAATACCCGGCCCTTCACAGGTTCATGGGCAGATCTCCCCATGAGCTTAGGAGTTTTTCTGGTGGCAGGGTATGAGAGTGATAGTCTCTTATCCTCTCCGTTTCTGCCCTGGTGGCGCTGGTGAAAAAGAGAAGGGTATTTGTGCTTCCCTAGTGTGAGCATGTGGGAGCAACACAGAGAGCAGGTGGAGTTTTGATGTTGCCATCTCTACTGGCTCTGAGTTGAGCATAAGGAATAGAAATGTCTCAGGTGAGTTGAGATTCTGCCACAGAAGTTCAGTTACCATGCTCTTGCCTGCCACAGAGTTTAAGTTTACACAAAATTATGACTTCAGTAATAGATTCATACAGGAGCAGCAGGAGAACTGAAAAAGGGTAAATTCCTGCTAATAACCAGATAATATCAAAATTATTGACTTTATAATGGGTTGTATCCCCAAATATATCAGAACAAGGAATTAATATATGAAAAGCAGTATGTTGCAGAGACTTCTTCTTTCTGCCTTTTTATTACCTTGAAGAATGTTAAAAGGCCTCAGAAAAGCAACACTTGTGAAGGTTAAGTGCTTCTCATAGAGAGCCTTTAGTAGTGTAGTCAGAATCCCTTCAGTTATATTTTGCAGTCAGAGGAGTTGCATGAATTTGCAAAACCCCTTCCTGTTTAAAAAAAAAAAACACCACACAAAATTCAGCAAACAATAGATGAAAGATGATGTTGGGGAAAGAGTCTGGGAAGGTACTTGGAATCTGTGAATAGTTAAAGCCCTGTCACAAATATATTGTATGGACTGAATTATTTCATATCCTAAACATAGGCAACTTCCTCTGTAAATCTGAATGATGTTGCTACCTGAAGCATACCATACCTGCCCTCTGTGGCATCTTGGCTCTGTATTTCTTTATAATGCCTAACTTTAAGGGGGTCTTTGAACATTTTGTGTAAGCATAATATAAATAAATTATCATAAATAGCTGTGATTTTTCTAGCTAAAATAATTACTTGTGCTTCATGTCATGATGAAAGACAGGATTTCCCCTATATTTTCAAAATAACTCAGCTGAGCTTGAGCAGGTCCGTTCAATATGGTGTGAGCTGCATGCTCTTATCATCACACTGCCATTAATATGGCTTGTTGCTGCCTGCCTGTGCTCAGCATCCTCTCCATCTCATGCTCTTGTCCTTTTAGTTGCTATGCTTTTTCACTTCTCCCTCTGTTTCCTTACTCTTCCATTACATATAATCTTTCCTCAGAGAAGGTCATCTGTGGCTGAACTCTAACCCTCTTTTCACATCAAAAACATCTTCAGGCAAGGGCGGGAAAGTGGGAGAGAGGGTAAACCAAGCATATATTTCTTCTATCTACTGTTGTAAGAACTGGAGAGGTAAAAGGGATGGTCTGGGCTATTTGTCTTCTTGGAAAAAACAAAAGCCGGACATCAGAGAAAAGGATTTCAAAAGCACTGATCTCTTTGTCAGACACTGAAGTAAGTGACCAGGTTTTCAAAGACTTCAGCATGTCCAGTAATTAGTTTTCTTATAAGTCTGTCCACAGCTTACATAATGGGAACCCTCTTGTCTAGTAAACTGTGTTGGAACTCTGGCCCCAGGGATCGTGTTTTCTTCTCATAAATCTGGCATTTTGTCTTTAAAGGCAGTTTAAAGTACCATTTAAATACCTCAGTTCAGATAAGACCAAAAGCACGTGCTCCAGGCTGTCTGTGCTCAGGGTGGCAGGGAAAGGGAGTTGGCCTACAGAGTTTTCAGTATTGAGTTAGACTCATGCATCATTTATTGAACTGAGAGATTTGCTGAATGCAGTGCCTACAGTCAGCTGGGTCAGACACACTGTCTCCCAGCCCGGTGTTAATTCTTCTATCCTTGCAGCAGCAGGACACCTTCCCCTACAGCAGTAGTTATGCCACATGCCCAGGGCAGGATCATTCTCTACAGTCTGAACTAGCCCAAAGTCTCCCATTATCCTTCAGAATCCTATCAGCAGCAGGGGCCATAAGCATTTTCCTTGGGAAGAGTGAAAACAAAGTAAGCACACAGTCTTTCCCTGTATTAGTTCTCCCAGGAATTAATTTGCAGGTGTGGTCCTATGTTTTCTCTTCCCTTGACATGTTGAGTCAGCCCTTGGATTCATGGAAATTTTCAGCTTCTCTGAATTCCTCTGGTTATGAGTTTTACATATACTCCTGTCATTTCTTTTGAATCTCCTTAGTATGTTCTGTCCTCACAGTTTTGTATTACACTCCTTTTTATCAATGTAAGAGCAGCCAGAGGTCAGAGGTTTCCGCTACTACACCCCAAGTTTATTTTAACAAGTCTGTAATGCCAAGAGTCTCCCAAAAGCCAATAAAATTTTATTATTGTTAATATCTCTGTCATTAGCAGTTACACTGAGTCAGATTGTTACAGTTGTCCTGAGTCAGATTGTTACAGTGCATGTTGTGGGATAGGAAGAAGCAATGCAGCTGACCTTTGAGTTTCTTGTCCTCTGAAACTGCTGATGCTGCAAGCCATAAAGTACAGCAGGTTTTTCAGCTATCAACTACTTGTTCTCATGGTCAGAATAAATCTGGAATTAAAAGAACATCATGACCTGTTGACTGATATTTGTTTATTACATTTCTTTATGATTGTATTTTAGATAATTTTTTAGTTTTTTTTTAATGTAGATAATTTTATCCAATCATTATTTCAATATGTTTTTAGGACAACTGGAGTCTGAAAAAGTGAAAGCCATGCAATTGTTTGATCTAGAAAACAAAAATATACAATACTGGGTAGGAAGGTGCTTGCTAATGAAGTTTGAAGAAAAAATGCAGATCTGCAGCATTTAGATTACCTAAGAAAATAATCATGAATGTTCTGAAGAAGGTAATCATGGATGTGAGGGCACCCAATTCTCCACATTTGAAGGCTACAGTTAGTCTAAGACTGATCTGTTTCTAAAAAATATGTTTTATTTTGTACAGATCATGGGGTGATATCTGTGACATACATTTCAGGGTCAGACTGAATGCTTAATGTAGAACTTCCTGATGTAAAAAAACCCAAACAGATTTAGAGATTTTTAACAAGTTTTGTTTTGCTTTTCTTTTGCACCTTCTAGTCATGTTGCAGAATAAGAAGGTGAAATAATATTTAAAACATACTTAAAACATGTCTACTTCAGGTTTTCTGGTCTCTAATTCTGATCTCAAACTGCTAAGCTAGGGCTTCCAAGCTGTGTGTCAGCCAGCTACTGTATTTAGATAAACCCATCTGGTGTATTTACTACAGCAAGGAAGTACACCAGATTGTGCCTTTAGCAGCATAACCTATGAGAAACTTCTAATTAAATATGCAGTTTTCTTTCTGTGGAATCATGGTGGAGTGGTGCAGGTCAACAGAATAAGATGATCTTTTCTTTTTTGTTTTTAGAAAGAATAAAGAGTCAACAGAGAGAGAAAATTTAGAAGAGAAAGTTGAAGTGACACTAGAAAATGGGATTCCTTGTGAAGCACTGGATTTAAAACCAGGCCACATTAATGGAGTCTTTGCAGCAGATGATGAACGGTTCACATCCCTATGAAATGTTGCCACTACTCTGGTGGTTTTCTGAAAGACTCCTGTGCCTGCCTTTTCTCGTCACTTCTCCTGAGTGTCAAACATGAAGACAAGAAAAATGTCCTTTCACGTAATTTCCCTTGAGAGAACCTTTTGCTGATAACTCATACACTTGAACTTCCATTACAGTTCTTTTGCATGAGCAACGCAAATAAGAATGCTTCAGATAATATCCAGAAAAGATTTCCAGAAGATGTGTGGCAGAACAGGGTTGGAACCTGCCTTGTCCAGACATCTCATTTCTAATGATTATTTAAATATGTCCATTGTTTGTTTTCCTCTGGCATAAATGTGAAACTGCATTATTCTTGAATGTCACTGGGGAGATCATCTATCACTCTCAATTCTCGATGGGTTTTCTTCCAAGCAATATGCAAAAGTTTCTCTATAAAAGTACTTCTGTTTGCTGCTATGTAATATGTCTTTGGATGGAACAGTCATCAGTCTATGAAAGTTTTCATTTATTGAGAAACAAAAAAACTTTCACAGCCTCTGTAAGACCAGGTCAAAATGCCTGTATCATGTATAGTTCTAGGTTTAGAAAAAAATCTCATACTAGAAGTGTTTTTCACTTAACTGTCAAAGTTACAGATTATATGAGCTGTAAATTAAAAACTGAAAAACTCTGATATTTGTTGAAATTAAAAGCTGCAACAAAGAACAGGTTTTCCACAGGTACAGTCAGTGTTTAGTGGCCCAGCTCTCATTAAACATAGAATCACAGGCCAGCCTGGGTTGGAAAGGATATTAAGATAATCTAGTTCAAATCCCCCTGTCATGGGAAGGGACACCTTCACTAGACCAAGTTACTCAGAATCCAGTTTAGTCCACCCTTGAACACTTTCAGGGGTGGGACACCCACAGCTTCTCTGGGTGCTCTGTCCCAGGGCCTCAACAACCTGACAGTAAAGGATTTTTTCCAAATGTCTAATCTAAACCTGCCCTCTTTCAGTTTGAAGCCATTTCCCCTTGTCCTGTCATGACATGCCCTTGTAAATAGTCTTTCACAGCTCTCTGAAAAAGTCTTGCTTATAGTTTTTAATAATAAAGCTAGAGTAGATTTCCAACATAGCCGGTGAGGGGTCAGATGAACCTTCATGTTCATGTGATAGGTGGATAACTTTTGAAAGGATTCAAGGTGTCAAACACCATCTTTTGGGTTTGGTGCACCTGACGTGGATAAGTGATACAATTCTGGCTGTCTTCAGAAGCACCGGTCCACAGAAAAGGGGTCATGTGTGAGTAACTATAAAAACAGAATGGAAATATTGAAGCAAAATATCTGCAGTCACCAAGCATCTGCCCACATCACTGGAGGCAGGATTTGACCATTGGCCATCCAGTTTCCAGTGTCATGTTTAGAGGTAATATTAGAAAACCTCTTTGCTTATTAGGATTATTTCATCAGACCCCTCACCAACAGGAACAGGCTTAAACAGAGTGAAAGCTGCTCATAAAGGACCATCCTGTGTCCTGAAGGGTACAAAGGTTTCTTGTTTCCCAGGGTGAAAATCCTTCAGCCTTTTGGCTATGTTAAGCATCTCTGACTTGTCTCAGTAGTGACTCTTAGGACCAGTGTCAGCAGAGAAGGAGAAGGGAAAGCAGCAGGGTGAAAAGGGAAAGCTGAGCAGGGGAAGCCCAAGGCTAGGGGAGGCAGGGGAGAGGAAGGCTAAATACACAATAAAGCTATGGAACTCACTAATCATTTGCATCATGTGGTCTCATTTGCCACAGTTGTCTTTGATGTTCTGCTGGTGGGTCCCTCTGGACAAGGACTGCATCATCTCTGTGTCCCAGTGTATGCTGCTCCATTCTGAAAAGGAGTAATAAAGTTGGTTATTAGTGCTAATATCTCAGTGCTTCAAAATTACCATCCACAACATGTGGATGTATTTCTCACAGGAGTGTTGAAGATGAAGCTTGGCAGGGAAATAGAGAGTACAGTGTTATTATCACTGCCTCAGTCGTTGCTCCAAGGTCTCTCCTGCAGGCAAAGTTTTATTGAGGTAGTTCAGATCCGATCCTTTCTAAACATTCACACTTTTCCCATTCTTTGCATGACATATAGCTACACCTCAGTGTGACCACAGTGAATTACTATGACTGCAGCACTTCTGCAAGAACCTGTGAAAGATTTTGGTGAGAACAGCTTAATGGTGCAAGAGCAATCTCAAGCTACATATTAAGAATTGCTATTTTCCTATATTTTACTATACAGTACTGAAATAAAATTCTCTTGAGATGAAAAAGGGCCAAGCTTATCTGAGCAGACTTCTCAAAGCCTGAGTGAAGGTTCAGTTCAGCCCATGGCACTAGCCACCAATTTGAAAACAGATTGAAATCCTCTAAGCAAGACATTATGCAATGTGGGCTGACTGTGGAGGTAAGTATTTAATCAGTGTCTCCCTTACAGCTCACCTTTTAGCTGCATAATTACTTTACAGCAGTTTGGCTTAATTTTCTGCTAATGATGATATGGGGATCACCCAGAGCATACATCTAGCTTACCTCTGCTGACAGAAAATGGCTTGAGAAAAGCAAATGATACATGAGCAGCCATATAACACATTTAGAAACACTTTGAAGTCAGTGTAGGTACTAGCTCTTTCACTGAAATAGATAACACAAATGAGGTTAATCAGGTTCACATTGCTACAAAAGAAATAAATCTCTTTTCTAGTCTGCAGTAGGATCATATTAGAAAGCAAAGAACACTTTGATTTGGTACAGCCTGTCCTTCAGAGCCTGCAAATGGTACGACAACAATTTATATCCCTTGAGGATCTGGCCCAGATGTTTTATGTAACTTCCACTTTTTTTTTCTCTAAACCACCTGCATCCAACCTCTGATAATAAACAGGGAAGTGAGTAACAAGCAATATAGGCTATATGGTGAACTGCTTCCTGAAACAAGTTGGCTCTGCTTTCAGTTACTTTTGTACTGTGCCAATGAATTTTGAAAAAGGTACATGGTGTGCCCAGGCTCTGTGTTTGAGAAAAGATAGAAGAAAAGAAAATTCAATTGCATGAAGCAACAGAGAATTTCTGTTTGAAGAAAATCTGCAACATTTATCACTAGTCCACATCCCCGGCAAGTCAGCATTTCAGAAAGGACATTTACAGTTCTGTTCAGCTTACTTGAGAGAGATCATTGATGTCTACACTGGAATGAGCACAAATCATGCACGAGTAAGTTGTTTACGCTGTCAGTCATTAGCTACACATTTGGAGTGCTGAAGAACATCGGGGTAGAGTCTATCTGTGGTACTCAGCCCTAAACATCTCTATCAGCTCACCTTGCAGCCTGGTACTCACAGCTGGACCCGTTATTTCTCCAGGGCTCTGCCAGTGCTGAAGAGCCTGCAGGGATGAGCTCACAGGCCTCATGCACACTATATGCTCCTGTTTGTCTGTCCAGGTACAACATTTGCTTCTGTCATACTGATCTTCATGGAGAGCTCATTCCTGGCTGAGCCTTCATAAAGTAGCACCTTTATTCTACATTTTGAGGGAAGTCAGTCCATTGTTTCTCCTGTTGTTTGCAAAAGAGATGGGTAAAGTGGGCTCAAGAAGTCTCAGGGCAGGAAGTTCTGTTCCTTCATCACTGTGAGTATGAAATAATTCCCAAAGTAATACTAATCACAGTATCAGCACAAGAGCTTTTGATTTGATAATTTCTTTCAAGAACTGGGTGCCGGTTTTGACCAAGCAAGGAGAGTTACCACATCTTGACAGAATGACCTTTTCATGGGTAAGCTCTCACATTTGGGAAAACAAAAGAAATTACATTCAAGCTCAGGGAAGAAACGCAACAAACTTGTGAAGCAACTCAGTGAAATTTGGGTCTGTGACTCTAGATACTCTTAAATCATGGCTCAGATGCCCTCAGAAATTTGGTCAGTTCATCAGTGCAGTAATCTGTGACTCATGACATGAGCTGCTTTAAATACACCAAGCTTTTTTAGAAAATGCATTGACCAACTGTCTACAATCTATTAGCAATGAGCAATCTGTGCTTGGCTTTCTCTGAGCAGCTCCTTTTGGCCTCTCATGGTTTTAGTTTCCTTTTAATGTGGCAGCAAGAAGGGATGTGTGCAATGGAGTGACACCACAGCTTCCTATGCAAACAATTGCTAAAGAAAAATCTGCACAGTTAGATATGTCTAATTTGACCAATTGAACTTGCTGATTTTCAAACCACATAAAGCTAAAGTACATCGACAGTGATGAGTGGTTCACTCTTGCCAGCACAAATGTGTCAGTATGTTCAGTTTTGTGAATACATTAAGCACTGTGGATGCACTTTGCATAAAAGACTTGTGTTTTAACTGGATATTTTGTGTCTGCTTTGATGTTTGCATCAGTCCAGAGTAATTTTGTCCTTATAGCCCAGATCCAGCTTTGTTCTGAGTAAAGTAAGTAGATTCAGTAGGAACTGAATTTGACCTAAGATCAAAAAGTAAAGTTTTATTTTCTTAGTCTGTCCTCTTCCTTCCAACCATATTTCCCTTTCCCTTAGATGTGGCAATTTGAAGCTGCCAAAGCGTCTTGCTAGCTACAGTAATGGCTAAATGGAAAGTATTTAATTTTGGAGAAACTTCAAGAGTGTTCTTGCATTATTTCTCTAGAACCTTTGCTTTCCTCCTATAATTTGAGTTATAATTGCTACAAATTACAGTATGTAGCTTTTATCAGTTGTGGACTAACAGGAATTTTAGACTTTGGACTAACGTTCTTGATGATATTGTATCTAAACAACTTTGCAGGTGCTGATGTGTGAACACATAGTCACTGCAAAATGAACTGGGACACTCGCTTAGTAAAACTGAAGTGAGAAACACATGTTGCCTGGATGCGAAGCCATGTTTCAGAGGATCAATACCTTTCCCTTCACTGTTGGGGCAAGGTGCTTTTTTGTAAAGGGCAAGGCGTAAGGGATGCAGAATATTGTGCCCCTGAGCAGTTGCCTCTCCTCTGCCTTTATAGCCTAGGGTTTTGATTTTTACTGTAGCCTTCAAAGTAACTCTTTATGATACCCTAATTTAATCTGCCAGTTTGTACTCATCTTCCTAAAAATCATTCAGCTTCTAAGCTTTCTCCTAAACGTTGCAAAAATACTTTGGTCTCCTGATGCTTCGGGAAACTGATAGCATCTTTACACAGCTCGTGACGTCCTCAGATGTGAGGCTGACCCCTGTGCATGGGGCACTGTCCCCTTGGCAATGCTGAGCACTCTGACTTGGGGAACAGCCCTTAGCCTCTGGCAACCTCAGAGTGCAATGGAGTTGTGTGGAGGTGACAGCTCTTTTTAGGTCTGAAACAGTAAAACAAGTGAAGCAGTGAAATCACGGACAAAGGACTCTCCAACTATTTAGAGAGGGAATGTTTTATTACAGCAGCAGCCGGGCAGCATGGGAGTTCCCTTCTAAAGATGTGTGCCCCACCACTGCCCTCCATTCCCTATTTATCCCCCAAAGTGTTACATATACATAGCATTACACAATGCACCTAATACATATTCATTGCCTGACTCTGCCCACTCTCGCCTCCTGTGGTAATGAGCTCTACACTCCTCTGGGCATGCTCAGTTCTTCTTTTGAAATGGTCGTGTTTTTTCTTATGAGATCTTTTTCTTCCTCGAGCTTGAACTTTTTGACTGTGTCTCTTTGGCAGCTCTTCTAGTCCTCTTGGACATAGTTCAGATTTCTTGCCTGCAGGTGCAGACACAGTTTCTTCCTTTCTACTATAGTCCATCCTTCTTGTCCCCTTCTACAAACACAGCTTAAGTAAATGATATAAGGTATCTTTGGACCATTCATTTTATCTTGGCAATCGTTGACTACTTTGCATTTCTTCTGCAAGCAGGAGGTGTACAGACTTGCTTTAACTAACTACACCTATTAATCATTAATCTCCTACATTGCTTCTACTTTAGAATTTTATATTTTGTTTAAACTGATCTTATTCTAGCTAAAATCTTCATTTCATAATTTCCTTAACTCACAGGGAGCAAATCAGCCTGTCTTGGGACAGAAGGCAACGGAGAGATATGGATTAGTTGTCCAAGGCATTGGTCCCAGGCTAGGCCCGGTGGGGTACAAAGCCCTCCGTGCTCTGGGAGGTCACTCGGCGGTGGCTGGGCAGTCGAACCAGCTGCAGGAGGTGGGTGATCTCCAGGTCGCAAACCTCAGCAAATGTCCCCTCCTTCTTCCCCTCAGAGACAGGTCCTGAGTGTGGCACAGCTGGTGGGGAGGCTGTGTGCTCTGCACTTGCTGCTTTTACCTCCATGCCTTCTGGGCAACAGGGAATTAACCCGGTCAGCCACTTTTCTGCCCTTTCTCGTTCCTGCAGAGGACGAGCCAGCTAAGCCGAAACTGCCGATGCTCGAGCCGAGACTTTGTGCTGGTAGGTGCCTTTAGTGGCTCAAATGTGGAGCTGGACAGGCCGTGCCTGCCTGCAGAGGAGAGATGATTGCCCTCCTCGCTGTCACACAGCTCCAGTCCCCCCGAGAGAACGGGCACGAGGATCTCATGAAAGCCTCGTCTTGTAGACAGGGATGTGTCTCAGCGTGGGGAAAGCCCTTCTTGCATGGGCTGAGGCTCACAGCGGGGGAGCCAAGGAACCAGGGACCCAAGGAACCAGGAAGATGGGGAGCCAGGGAACCAGGGAGATGGGGAGCCAGGGAGATGGGGAGTCAGGGAACCAGGGAGCCAGCAGCCAGGGAGCCAGGGAACCAGGGAGCCAGGGAGCCAGCATCCCCGTGCCAGCACTGGCGGGAGTGCTTTCATCTGAGACAAGGCGGATGTCACGCATGCAGAAGAGTTAGTCATGTGGGAAAAAGGCTGCTCAGGGATTAAAAGGACTATTTGCCCAGCCCCCAGTTCGAAGCACGAGAAAGAGGAGAGGATGGGGGATTGCCCCCCAGCAATGCCCAGGCGCAGCCGAGGCAGCGCGGCCTCTCTCCAGGCACTTCTGCAGGGAGATGTGCGGAGGGGCTGAAGCCACCCTTGGGCTGTTCACTGCCTCCACAAAGCCACTTTATGGGAGTCCTCAGAGCAAGGATTTGCCAGGTATTTAACTGAAGCTGCTTTTTGGCAAAGGGCAGAGGAGTGGCAGAGAGTGGGGCGGCCGCAGCCTTGTGCAGGCGATGAGGTGGCTCTGCCACGGCAGCTCGTTCTCCCTGGGGATGCTCCAGGACAGACAGTCCCGGCGCCGAGCAGCCATAGCTTCTCAGAGCCCTTCCTCACAAAGTGGCCACTGAGTAACGCTTCTGTCCGTCTTTTATGCACTAGGCAGAACGACAAAGTGTAACAGAGAGCTTAAACAGGCTCCTGTGTGGAAAAATCGTCCCGATAATGGTATTCCAAGCCATTTTAAGCGTGTGTGGTGCCCAATACACAACACAGAGCGTTTTTATTGAGGCATGTCCTAACTGCAATTCTCTGTTATTGCAGTCCTAGATTCATAGCACAGCTCAGCCAACAACATGAGTGGCGAGGCAGAAAACTGCCTCAACAGAGCCAGAGTACAGATGGACATCGGTGAGCAGCTCTTTCAGCAGATGTCAGGCAACTCGTTCCCTGGGGACAGGACTGGGAGTGTCAGGTAGGAGCTGGGAGCCGCAGCTCCCACTGCAGACGGGAGGGGTGGAGGGGAGAACTGGCACACGGGAGGAGAAGGAACCTGTGTCAGCATGTCAGGTTACAGGCAGCCTTTGTGCTGTGGCAGTGGCAAACTGACACAGCCCTTTGCTCCTGCCAAGCCGGCTGGCTGCCATCACACACAACAATGGATTTCACTGAGACACGGTTTAAACCCCCAGCTGCTCTTCTATCACACAAACCCATGGCTGCTACCTTGCTGCCCTTGGAGGTTCGAATTTCCTGAAAAGGCTCAAGGTAGTTCCCTTTCTCAGCTGTTTACTGTTCCCTTTTTGCTGTGATTTAACTGTCTTCATGCTCTCATCAGCTTTCCAGACCAGCATGAAGGTCCACCAAAAGAAATGTTGCTCACCCAAGCATGGATGGCCATCACCATCTCTGGCTATATAAATCACTCCCAGCTAAGAGCCTGGCCAACCTGCAGAAAGCCTGCTGTGGTAGTAAGGCTGACAGAATCTAGTCTGTATCACCCCAGAGGGTGGTTGGACACTGGAACAGGCTCTCCAGGGAAATGATCACAGTACCAACCCTGCCAGAGTTCAAGAAGGACCTGGATAACACTCTTAGGCACATGAAGTGAGCCTTGGAGCTGTCCTGTGCAGGGCTAGGAGTTGGACTTTGATGATCCCTGTGAATCCCTTCCACCTCAGGATATTCTAGGATTCTGTGATTCTACGAATCTAGTAGATTCCCATGTCTTTGCAATGGGAGCAGATCCATCCATGCAGGTTTGATGTGCTTGAGGCTCAGTAACTCCTCACTGTTCCAACACATTTTTTCAAAATGTAGCTTTGGGATAATTAATCTCACAGCTTATTTTTTCTCTCGTGTAAAAGCAATGGCAAGAAAGGTGGAGTGCAATTTTTGTATTATTCCTCAGATACGATATCAAGGCTTGCATTTAAGGAGACTCAGAGGTGACCTTGTCACTCTACAACTTCTTGAAAGGAGGTTGCAGTCAGGTGGGGGTCTGTCTGTTTTTGCAGGCAGGAGCTGACAGAATGAGAGGACACAGCCTTAAGCTGCACCACGGGAAATATAGGTTAGATATTAGGAAAAAAGTTTTGACAGAAAGGGTGATAAAGTATTGAAATGGTCTGCCCAGGGAAGTGGTGGAGTCACCATCTCTGGATGTGTTTAAAAAAAGACTGGATATGGCACTCTGTGCCATGGTCTGGTTGAGGTGTTAGGGCTGGATTGGACTCAATGATCTGGAAGGTCTCTTCCATCCGAGTGGTTCTGTGATTTAGGTATGCAGTAGAAAAGGACTTAGAAATAGGGCTGCGAATTTGCAGCATAATTCAGCATGACTTTACCTGCTCCATTTCCAGCTCGCTACAGTGCTTGCACACACATTTAAATGCTGGTGCAGAGGCAAGCCCTATACAAAATGAGATGACAGCCTTCTCTGCCCCACGGGTATCCCCTGGAAGGATCCTGCTCTCTGGGGGCTCCTGGGTTGTGTATGCACCCTTGGGGTTTCAGGCGGTGCACGGACAGGTGGCGGCAGCAGGCAGGAGTGAGGAGCAGAGGTGACTCCTGCACCATAGCAAGGAGGTGACAGCCTCTGGACAAACAGACTACTGTAAAGGGGGAAAAATAACACTTGCATATAAAAAGGGGGTTTTGAATCAGCCAGCCCTGTTTCAGTACCCTAAAAAGTACCCAGTTCAGTGATAGTGCAATTAACTTGCCAGCAAGAAGAGAAAATAGGAAAGTTGAAGTGAAGGGTCAAAATAGTCCCTGTTCTGTAGTGAAGAAGAAGAAATCAGGGTAATAATAGGCGTAATTCTCTGCTCTAACAGACAGAGCTGAAACAACAGCACAAAAACCTTTCATCATGTCACCATGAGACAGTCTCACTGGCAAATTGAGAAGCAATGAGCAAGACAAGAATCATAAAAGACACATAATTACTTAGTAAACAGGCTTTGTGGTTCTCAGTCAAGAAGAGGGGTCATTTTAATACCTCTCCTGGGCTTTACTGTATCCCATATCATCTGGATGTGGGAAGAGAATATCTATCTATTAACAGGTTTTTGGGCATTGCCAAGCACTACTGCCAAGGGAGTCCTTGAAAGGATTACAATTCCAAATGGTCATAAAATTTTGAAAAATGGACTGAAATAGTGTGATGTGCTTCAGCCCAGGCAAATTTACAATGCAGTAATTGGTGCCACCCTAGAACCAGATGTACAGAGACAAAAATGGGCACAGCTGAGCAAGTAGAACTACCAGAAAGGTCTCAGCTGGAATATGAGCTGATGGCTAATGTTGCCAGAAAGAGTGTATCAGTGAGGCACTGCATATAAAATGTTCCAGTGATTGGATTCCTGGTCTCTGATACAGTGTCAGTTGTTTGCAGATGTGGGCAACATCACTAAGGAAGCACAAAATGTGGCAAGAGTGGATAGCACCAAGATCAACATGAAATTTAGGGAACATGACCTCTGGGGAAGTGTTGAGTGAATGTTGTTAACTTTCACTCAGAAAAACCCTGATTTTTAGAGGGTTGCACATGGACAAGAGACATCAGTCACCCCTGGTCCGCAGGACGTGGGTGCCACAAGACATTGAAGCCAGGTATTTCCTCAAGGTCCCTGGTTTCTGGCTGTGCTTGCCAGATGCTTGTTGCTGGTGGCCCTGCCGAGGCTGTGCTGGATTCCCAAGGGCTCCTGAGGGCTGGACCTCCTCTCCAGGGTTTGGCAATGAAGGGGCTGATTCCTGCTGCTCTCAGGGAGGCAGACTCATGGTGGTTTCAGAGAAAATCTGCTGGGAACAGGAAACCAACCCTGTGGATGTGGCTTCAAAGTTGTATCTCAAAACAAACCCCCACAAGACCCAAAGCAAAACCAACCAAGTGATCCTGAGCAGAAATGGGCTAATTTAAAAAATACTGAGGCATTGTCTGATCGATAACACTCAACCAAAGCTGCCTTTCCAGAGCTAATTCATGCATTGATTTTCTCATTGATTTGCAGTAACTGCTGGGTTCCTATCTAGATTAGCAAAGGTATTTAAATATTAAGATGGAGTAATTTTAGTGGCCTTAGTCACCTTAGTACTTAAATCCAGTTGATTTATAGTTCAGATTAGGGCTCTACACAAGATGCTGTGATCCCACAAAATCTCTTGCTGCTTTTGATGGCTCAGTGAACACATTCAGAATTCTGGTTTTATATGCCCCCGTTGCTTTGAAAAGGAGGTCTATTCCCCAGATCACCTATGCTTTGATTAAAAACATGGCCCTAAATGTCCTGCCAGGTACCCTATCTCAGACTAACAGGAGTTTTTTCCTGCCTGGGAGTTAAGGTTCTTGGCTTGGTGTTTCAGTGAAGTTTCTAAATATTTTTACAGCTTATCACCAACCTGTTAAAGGATTGACAGATCCTGAGCTACCAGAGACATGGGTAGGCTATAGATAAAGTGACCAGCTGTATCATTGACAGCACATTTGGGAAACATTAACCAAAAGTAAAAGCCTTTTATAAGAAGGCCATAAAATGGCAGGAGTAATTATGTTTCTCGAAAGTTAATCATTGACTTTTGTTTATTTGGCTTTTTATAAAAAACTTTTTCCTTTCTCTCTTATAATGAATAAAACCTATAAAAGGTCCAGCAAATTGGATTCAGCCTTTCTTCTTCACGGTGACCATGCTTGAAGGCTGATGAGGCAGAGGACAACAGAGAAGCTTACCTGAGGGAACCTACTTTGTTGAGAGGTTCTCATCCTGAACATGAATATGCTGGTCCACTTCTGGATTCTCTGTGGCCTGAGTGCTGTTGTGACCCCTCAGAATGTCACACAACAAGCCCAAAAGTTTTTAGAAGAGTTTAACAGGAGGGCAGAAGATATCAGCTATGAGAACTCCATTGCCTCATGGAACTACAACACCAATATCACTGAGGAGAATGCCGATAAAATGGTAAGTGCTCCATCCTGCAGGTTTTACTGTTCTCTTAGGAATCTGACACTTTGTGGTTTGTTTTGGTTCCACCAAACTTGGCTGAAATTGGAGTGTTACTCCTCTGGTAGCTGTGCTTCATTTTGGGGAGGGCAGAGGATCTTGCTTTAATGTAGCAATGCTCACTGGATGTGCCTGAGCCACTACCAGCCTCTACAGCCTTGGGTTAGTACCTGGACTACCTGGACTGCATAGGGATGTCCAGAAGCTGGACTGTCCCAGCCATCACTTCAGGTCACTCCAGTGAGTGAAGGGAAAAGGCAAGGGAACGCTGCACATTCATCCTCAAAATCTGTATTTGGTGGAGAGAGATGCTTTCTTCTGCTGAGTCCAACACCACCAGTGCCTCCTGGTGTAGTGTTTCTCTGTGGGTTTTCCCTTTCCAAGAGCAAAGCATTTCTGTTTCCTCTCAGAGAGGGCATATCCTGAGGGTGAAAGTCCTCTCCAAGGGCCTGGGGTGGGTGCTATCTGTGGTGCAAGGAAAAAAGATTTGAATCTTGCACCTCATGAGCTCAGGACTCCCACTTTCCCTAAGACCAGATGAACACTGGGGTTTTTATTGACACAGGCAGTTGTTTTACTTCTCAGTGATATGCAAATATTTTCTGGATGCAGACATTCTGTTAAATGTTTGCTGATGGATTTATATAGCAGCCCACACCAGTTACCCAGTGGTGAACCTTCCCCCCTGCCCCCATCACTCTTCTCACAGTCAGGGCTGCTGGTAGCCTGGAGGTACTAGACCAGAAAAAATGAAGTGAAATCACAGACTAGCAAATGCCAGCAGTGGAGTTTCTATTACAGTGGTCTTGTATGTTGGTTTGAAAGTCCATTTCTATCTGCAGGAAGGACTACAGAATTTTACTTATGCTGTCTTCCAACACAATTCTTGCTTCCCAACACCAGCCTCTGTCTGCCCCAGCCTCGGGGTCTCTAGTCAAGAATTTGTCAAGAGCAGGCAGCCATGGTTAGTGATATTGCCAAGCCTCAGCTCAGGATCTTGTAATTTCAAAACCTTTCAAAATTAACAAAACCACCTTGAATTTCGCTTTGTTTTGAAGTGGCATCTTTTTTAAAGTTAGTTTTAAAGCCCCAGAGAAAATAATTCAGAGCATAAAAATGGAAGCTGAACATCCTACATCTATTTTTGCTTAAAGGCTGGTCTGTCACTTTGTGGTCATATAACTTAATTAAAACATGTTTTAATTATCATATTTCTTAATTAAAGCAAGGAGACTGGTTGCTGGAAGAAATCCTAATGACTAATCATTGCCAATCTTTTTTCCTAGCTACCAGATACTTAAACTGTAATGTTTCCAAACACATAAAATGAAAGCCCTATATAGTATTTACAGAATTAATGAGATGATAATAAAATACATGAGGAGATACCAGCAATAAAAACCGATTAGTTTAGTGTTCAGAGAGAACTTTTTCTCTCGATCTCTTCAACAGCACTGGTAATAAACCCACTGATTCCCTTCCTGTTCTGCTGGAAGAGAGTTAATGAATACTGTCCCTTCTGGCTCCTTCACATCCATTTTCCTTGTAAATTGTGTCACAAACCCTAAAACTATTCCTCTGATTTATCAACCAGTTCCTCTAATTGTGGAAATATCAGACAGCAAGATAAGTGCTTTAGCCTGGCTCGTGTAGCCAACAAGCCCCTCTTCCGCCCTGCCACTCCTGAGGCACCTCTCTTTTCCAGCTCAGGGCAAGGAGCTCAGGAGCACACTGGCACAGCAGTGCTCTTCCTCTGGCTGCTTATCAAGCTCTTGCCCACTGAGCTCTGCAAGCTGCTGAGGAGTGTCAGGCCTGCTTGCTCCCATGATGGGGAGAGTTTGGAAAGCCTCCCAGAGATGGCTGCCCTCCTGCAGCTAGGATGGAGGAGATGTGGGGCTGGGATTACCACGGGTTCATCTGCCACCACCCCTCTGTGCTGGAGCCTGGAGCAGAGGGGGCTGTACCCATCACACTTGGGGCTGAACAACTCAGGCACAGCTCTGCAGGAAGTGTCTTACTGGTGTGTCTGCACAGGGGAAAAGGTGCCTGAAAGAGCTCTTCAGGCACAAAGTGACATTTGAGTTCCCTAATGCCTCAGCAGGGAGAGATGGGTCTTACAGGTGCCTTATCCACAAGCTGGAAGCTCTGGCATAAGCACAATTAAATAAACTCTCCCAAGGACCCAGGTTAATTAGTGCTGTTCTTGTTGCCATTTAGAATTGGTGCTGATGTGTTAAACTGTGAATAAACACATTAGAAAGAGGTGAACGAGACAGTCCCAACTCCAGACTGTGTTCTAATGCTGCTACTTTGCGCACTGAAATTTGGGAGTTTCACATACGGTCTGTAATTGCAGAACTTTTAAAACCAATCTCATGCAAAATGTTGAGATTTTGCATGCCCAATTTGGGCACCTGTTTAGAGCCTACTTTGCCTAAGTATAATCTTTTATTTGCCAGCATTTCAGAAGAAAGTGATATTTGCCTTAAAAACAGACTCAGTATCACTATCTTGCCTGCTGAGTGTTCCTACTACTGCAGCAGAAATGGGGATTGACATCTGGGTCACAGATCTCTTTGTGCTCTGGCTTATTTCATAACAGGTGGCTGAAGAAAAGCACTAAGGGAAGGAAACATGATTTAGAGTAGCAGGAAATACAGCAAAGTGATACTGGGTCAATTCTAACAAGCAAGGTGTGAGTAGTCAGTCATGCTTTTTGCTATTCCCAAAGAAAATTGGTAATCTGGATGTGTGAATAAAACAAAACTAAAAAGCTCTCCAGCCATTTCACCGTGAGGTGCAAGTGTGCAGCCCGCAATCCATGGGTGCTCTTCACAAATGAAGCGCTTCCTAGAAGTGATATTTTTGCCCACTGAGTGCATCAGGCCACTCCACTCCTTCGGAAGGATTAATCCAGGGTTGTGTGAACCCCTTGCAGAGCGAGGCAGGCGCCAAGTGGTCCATGTTCTACGAGGAGGCCTCCAGGAATGCCAGCAGCTTCCCAGTAGACAGTATCACAGATGACCTCACCAAGCTCCAGATGCAGACTCTCCAGGAAAGAGGATCATCTGTGCTGTCTCCAGAAAAATATGACAGAGTAAGTTGTAAGTTCATAAGTTTTAAGTTCATAATTTGGTAGGTGAGTTCAGCTGCCTTGCACAACCCTCTAAAGCCAGGACATGGTGCTGTCACCACCCTGCTTGTTTTGGGATGATGCAGTGTATGGTATGGGAGTGTACCTGTTCTAGTGTTCACAGCCATACAGGAATGTGGGGTGGTCTGGCCTAGGAATCTGGTTGCTATTTCTGTCAGCAGTTTTGCCATGGAATAAATTTCAAACACGCCTCAGAGCAGTCCTTGCACTTATAGTTGGATTAGCCATAAAACTGAGAAAGGGCATGTGGTAAGTGCTTGGTGAGGTCCAGGCCTAGGGCAATGAGCAGAAAGATGGGTAAAAGGACTTTCAATGAGTCAAAAAGGTGGAGATGGAGGAAGCCTTTCTTTCTCTGAACATGGTACATTATCACACTGTGAAAAAGAAGGAATGTTTCATTGCACTGGCTACCCTAGGATGTTTGAAAATGGGGAGGGTTCCACAGAAAGCTGATGAAGGGCAGCAAGATTTGGCAAGAATCATAATGAGGTTTGACATTTGCACTGACAAGTTCACCTCAGAGGCAGGTATTATGGATAATGACTATATGTGAAAATGGAGTGAGCAACTATACAGACTCAAAAGGAATAGTCAAATAATCAAGAGTTAAATTACTTTCCCTTTGCTGAAGATCAAATTGAAACAAAGCATTGAGTCATGGGAACAGTCCAGGATCCTACAGTCCTAATTACAGAAGAATCCGGAAATTTTTCTGCTAAGGTCAGCAGTGCATGCAAGGGAAGCAGCAGATTGGCTGTATCTCTTGTCTGATCCAAATAAGATACATTTCTGAAAAAGAAATTTTGTTGGTTGGGAATGTTGTTAGTTCATACAAAAATATACTTATTAATATACTTATTTAGGATCACAACTGTGCACCAATGGTAATGTTATCTATGTTGAGGAGGTGTGTTCTTCAGTACCCTCCCTGTTAAGACACTTAGAATTTCCTAGGTAATGGCCTTTGGGGCAGAAGTTGTTGATTCATGTTTTAAAAGTGACTTTTTTTATACAGTCTGATGGGGTTCCATAGGAATATCTAAGTATTCTTCACTGACACAAAAATTTGAATGCTGACAGAAGTAAAGTTAGAGCTACTCACTAACTACCCCTCCCACTGACTCTTCAGAGTTCTGATTTAATGTTCTAAGTGAGGAATTACATAGTCCTAAAGGGAAAGCTAGAAGTAGTACATGTTTTCCTTGAGGCAAGAAGAAGGTAAAACATTAAAAAAACATTTAAAACAAAGCTACATAGCATATATTCTGAGATAGAGCTGAATGATTTCAGGTGCATTTTGGCCATCAGCTGGCCCAAGACATGAGCCAGAGCTTCCCTGTGTTGGAGTCCAAGCAGATCTATGCAATTAGTGGGGTGTGATGTTAACACCCTCAGGCAAAAGTCAGCATGGCAGCATTTGCCAAAGGGGCCCTTTTTGCTGCCGCTCAAAGCCACAACTGCAAAGTTTATGTGGGTTCATGCTTATGGAAAAGCATTGATAAACTTTAATTTTTTATTGCTGCTGTGTATTGAAAGCTCTCTTGTTTCAGTCAGTGCTCATTGAATCCAGAGCTCTGTCTGACTGGATATTAAGAACCTGTAGGTTATGTCATATTTTTGGGAGATTATCTGTCTTTTCCAGATAGGTCTGGTTCAGTAATGCATTTAGACAAATTCATTAATCTCTCCTGAGCTCAAATGTATGCTTAAATATTAAGCTGGTGGGTGAAGTGTTGATTCTAGCTCCTAAGGAATTAGCATAATTGGCTGTTATTGTCACAGAGTGGG
Organism: Anthoscopus minutus; assembly: GCA_013399455.1. Lineage (NCBI taxonomy): Eukaryota > Metazoa > Chordata > Aves > Passeriformes > Paridae > Anthoscopus > Anthoscopus minutus. The sequence goes on along the minus strand of VWYI01013720.1, from coordinate 69,429 downwards.
TTTCTAACATGCTATCTTGCATCTAACTTGCAGCTGGGCACTGTGCTAAATACTATGAGTACCATCTACAGCACTGGGACTGTCTGTAAAATCAACAATCCATCTGAGTGTTTGGTGCTGGAGCCAGGTATGACACCAACCACTGCCCCTACTACACAAGTGTGTTCTTCACCCTCAGGGCACAAAAAGAGAAAGCCAAAGGGTGCCTCACAATTGCAAAAGAGAGGGCTGATATTTAAACAGATATTTCCTGCTATCTAAAGCTTAGTTGTAATTTAATTGGGTCTTGCAGTTCAGGGACCTCCATTGGACCTTCTGCCCATGAGACATACTGTCTTCTGTTTGTAGCAAAAAAAGAATTGGGGAGGGCTGTTCAGCTCATGTGGCAGCCTGCCTGCCACTTGGGATTTGCCCATATCATGGAAAATCTATTTTTCATTCCCTGCCATCAGTTGTGTTGGACTCAATGTTGCGTTAGGCCAGTCTGAGAATTCTACCAGCTTAAAGGAAACTAATGTGGAGAGAGCATTTAAGAGACTGATGATGTGCTCCATGCTTCTAAAGACAAGGGAAAAAACTTAAATTAGGAAAGGATGCAATGAAATAATAGGATCTTTCAGTATATCAAATACAAAGTGTTTTCTTCTCTGTTCATTAATTTCTTTCACTTTGCCTGCTGTGAAAGAAAATTCTGCTTTTTCAAAGCCTGGTACCTACTTTTTTGTTCTGACAGGTCTGGATGCTATTATGGCTGACAGCATTGATTATCATGAGAGACTGTGGGCCTGGGAAGGCTGGAGAGCTGGTGTGGGCAGAATGATGAGACCATTATATGAAGAGTATGTTGAACTTGAAAATGAGGTTGCAAGGCTTAATGGTAAGCCACTTTTTGTTTTCTTTTTTTTTTTTCCTCTTGGCTTTCAGAAACTAATAAACATACTGTAGTCTTTTACAATTTTCCCAGAAATTCAAAACACATATATAATTTGCACATAATTTGCTTGTGGTGTGCACGTCTCAGAGAAAGAGGCAATGCAGACAACTGCCACTGACCAGTTCAGAGGTTTCTTCCCAGCCTGCAACAAGAGGCACCTTTTTGTTGGCACCCTTCCTTGTCGGCACTTTTCCCAAAGACCAAAATGCATCAGTGACCCTCATTACATAATACCCAGAACTGCACAATTGTGATTTATGGACCAGTACACTCCATATAAACAGCTTCTGAGTGTTGCTGAGTTTTGGTGACGTCTCCTCTTTCCTATGGGCCTTGACCTTCTTGCAGCAGCCACAATCACTGGCACATTCATAAGTATTATTCTCTAGCTAGAATGATCAGGTTTGATAGGCCTGGGACAGCAGGTGCAGCTAGATGTTCAAAAAGGATTTTGTACTAAGGGAAATGTGCTTTCAGTCTGAGATTTCCATTCAAATCATATGGAACTGTCTTTTCAAAGAACAGTATCAGCTGCCTTCTAATTTTCTTTTAAGATCTTCTAAGATAGTTTCTGAAGTAGCTACATATCTGTCTCTTGGCCAAACTGCAGCTGTAACACCTGCTTTCCCATCCTCCTTGTTTTGCAAAAACTGTCATGCTGGATCTGGATAAGAAAACATGGCCCAAATAGTAAGACAGAGAAAAAAGCCAAACATTAAGAAATGTTCATTAGGGCCTTCCTCCATGCCACTAAGGAAGAGACTTGAGCTAGGAGCCATTTTTACTCCAGGCTTGATGGAGTTCAGTGGACTGGAAGACTTAGTGGAACTGGGAGCTGAATTTCAGTTCTGGTGTCTGCATGTGTCCTGGTGGTTTTGTTTCTGGAAGAGGGGGCTCATAGTCAGTGTCCACTGGTTTATGCCTTCTGTGGGAGCCCCTTAGCATCCAGCCTGAGCAGAGGCTGCTGTCCCTCACAGCTGCAGGAGCTCCAGTCAGGACTCCTGATTTCCTTTGACCTCCATTTCCAGACAGAATGAACCTAACGAGCAGACAGCCATGACCTCAATTTCTGAAGTCCTTGGAAATCTCCCACACCTGCATGTTCATGAGACAGACCCTCAGGGAGGCTTTTTCCTCTCTGCTAAACCCAAACTATCTTGCATTTTGATGCTTTGCTTTGGGGGAAGGCTGCAGGTCTGCATGGATCCTCAGGGAGCTGCACTTCTGCAGACCCAAGCAGTGCCACGTGTGGTGTCCTCATGTGATGCATCCATGCTTTACAGGTTATTCTGACTACGGAGACTACTGGAGAGCAAATTATGAAGCAAAGTCTCCAGAAAATTACAAATACAGCCGTGACCAGCTGATAGAAGATGTGGAGAAGACATTTGAACAGGTAGAGGCAGGGAAAGCTCTCACCTGGATTTCAGGGTTGTGTTTTGAAATGGTGGGCTCACGTGCTGATGTTATGAAGATGAAGCCTGCTTTTAACTGGCTGATCTCAGTCTACATGGGTGTTACAGAAACAGATGTGAGGAGACATACATGACATTTCTACCTCTGTAGCCATTCAAGGACCAGCTGGTCCCCAAGGCCTGGGAAAGAGGGAGCTCTGCAGGTCCAAGCCTCTCCTCCAGGCAGGGTCCCTGGGTGGATGGCATCATTGGTACTCCAGCTCAGAAGTTAGCAATGCTCCCTTCCTCATACCTGAGCAGGACTTTCATGGCTAGAATCTGGACTCAGTTCCTGAGCCCTGAGGCAAAGCTCAGCTGTAGGTTTAGGGTACAGTTACCTGCCAGAAGCTTTTTGACAAAGAAAGCTTCAAGGCTCTCTGTTCAGGAGTAATGAGGGGAATAGAGCAAAGTGGAAAAAAAAATAAATTATTTTGTTCTCTTCCTCTGCCTCCAGATAAAACCCCTGTATGAACAGCTGCATGCCTACGTGAGACACAAGCTGGGGCAAGTGTATGGCCCTGAGCTCATCAGCTCCACAGGAGGCCTCCCTGCTCACTTGCTGGGTATGTCAATGCATCCATGTCGTGCAAACCTGACTTTGTACAGGACAGTCTCCTTCAAGGCACATGGGTGGAAAGTAATCTGACTGTTTAATCAGGATGTTAACAAAAAGGTTACAGATAAGAGAAGGGTAGAGGAGAAATGGATAAATTCCTAGCAGGGATGACACAAATGCTTAGCAGCAGTGGCAGGGAGGGAAGGCAGGTGTTCTTATCCTTGCAAACCTCCCATAGCACAAAACTCTAGCACTTGGCTGGGATTTCCCTGCCCTCTGCAGCACTTGTGTTCCTTAGAAGTGAGAGTTTCAGAGATATTTTTTTTTCCTTTCAAATTTTACTTTAAGATCCCACATTTCATGACCTGGCTTTCAAATCATGCAGCATTAGCTGCCGCAGCTGTTGTGTACCTGAACATGGCACAACAATCATGTGGACTAACAAAAAGGATGTTCAGTTTTTGTACACCTTTAGGAGTGGGATCAGTCCTGAAACTGTATTATCCAAGAATTGATGATATTGGGTAATAAAAGGATCCCTGATCTGAATTTGACCTATGCATGGCCTTCCAGAACTGCTCCCTTCCACATCTGGATCAGGCCTGATTAGATGAATAGGAGTCCCTGTTTTTGACACTGCACAATTTATAGACCTGTCTGGCACCCTTGAGCCATAATAAATAATTTAAAGTATTTCTTTGTTTCTCTCTTTTTATGAAGGTGATATGTGGGGTAGATTCTGGACAAATCTGTATGCCTTGACTGTTCCCTATCCAGCCAAGCCAAACATTGATGTAACTTCTGCAATGGTTGAAAAGGTAAAACATACCTTTATGCAATATGCTTTATGTAACAAATCTAGAAGGTATAAAAATTATGCACCACCTATCAGCTGCTCTCTAGAAATCCATGGCTGCCCTCAGGCAGACACACTGCCAACAAAGTGTTGCTTTATTCATCCTTTTTTTGCTTGCTTTTCACCTTCAAGTGCTTATGCATTTTTCACTGTACCTATCCCCTCAGCTGTTCTCTGTTTTCCTCCACCCTTTTTGACCCCCTTAATCTTGTCTCCAAGTCTATTTTCCTCAGAGACGCTTAGCCATTAAGAGATATATTTTGTACTTATAAACTATACTTCAGGATTCCTGGAGTGGGCTGGAATCAAATATGACCTTTGCCAGTCATTGCCATAATCAAATAGATTGTATGTCACAGTTTGTTTTATTTTTGTCAGTCTTGTTTATTTGGATATAGCTAGAGAAACTGCAATGCTGCCTGTTTTCTTTTGATAGCTGCATAGCACCATAAAGTCTGTGTTTGAAATCTGTAGAGCTAACAGCTGTGACAGCACCTTTACCAGACCTAGAACATGGAGGAAGATAATTCCCTGTAGTCTTGCCAAAACGTTACTCATTTTTTAAATTAAAGTGGGATAGATAGAATTTGATTTCTGAAATGCAATTATCCACCTGAAATCTCCTGTCATAGGCAGCACGCCATGAAAATGTTGTGCTGGTAAGAGAAGGAATAGTTGAAACTGATTCATTAGCAGTGTCCACAAGTTTGCATTAATCTCACCTTTATTTTACACTACTGACCCTCTTGTAGTCATAATTTGTGTCTGTTGAAGTACCACTGCAAGAAGGGAAGCTTTATTTACAAAGCCTTTGAGCAATGAGTGGGCTCATCCTTGGTGGGTGTTCCCCATTTGGGGTTTTCATCCAAATGAGCTGTTTGCCCCTCAGGTCTCTGTGAGAGCTCAGAGCTCCTGCTGGGTAGAATAATAAAACTGCTGGATGGAAAAATTATCTTGAACATAACCATGCAGTTTTAATCTGATAAGCAACTCCCATAGATACATTTGCTAGGTTTTATGGTTCTGGCTGAAATCTCAGATGCTCATCTGCTGGGAATGTGGCTCCACTTCCTCAAGTGAGCTGTCCCGAAGTTGACTGAAGTGACTGAAGGGATGCCAGGAATGCATGTTTCATCTTATCTTTTATTGAGAGCTTCTCTGGTCTGGGTCAGGTGCTATCTGCTGAACCTCTGAGTATAGAAACCTATTTTGTTTGCAGGGAAAACACTTAATTTGAGTTCCCAGCAGAATTCACAGAAGTGCCAAAGGCAGACACTACTAACTTACTCTCAATAGGCCAGGTGCAGCTGTGAAGCTCCTGGGAAATAAATACGAAGTCAGCTGCCCTGCATTGAGCAGGACATTGGGAACAGGCTGTGTGCAGAAGCAGAGGTTTATGGTGGCATTGTCTCTTTCAGAACTGGGATGCAATTAAAATATTCAAATCTGCTGAGGACTTCTTTGTTTCCATTGGCCTTTATAACATGACTGAGGGCTTCTGGGCCAACTCCATGCTCACAGAACCCACGGACAACAGGAAGGTTGTCTGCCATCCTACAGCATGGGACCTGGGCAAAAAGGATTACAGGTACTGAAATTGCCATGGCCCCTTTTTGAACCACCTCTAGAACAATTGTATTTTCACTAAAGGTGTGCCATGCTGTCATAAGTTATAATTTCACCTTTATTTTTTTAATGGCTGTAGAGAGTGGGAAGGAAGTTAAGAGAGCAAGGATTCTGTGGGATTGTAAGCCTTTCTGTGTAACTTTTCCTGTGAAGATCTACTCAAATTTACTAGTAGATATACTCAAAGTCTACTCTCAAATTTTAGCTGAGATGTGACTAAAAGTTTTATGAATTAGAGAAATATTTACTATGTTTTAGGGCTTAAGGAATAAGCAGAAATGCAGGCGGATACCAGTGAGATTTGTGGACAACTGCACATTTTGCAGCAATGGCCGTGGGTCCCTGGGTAGCAAGGGGAAATCTCCTCAGAGTCCGCTGTCTAGCTTTAGCAGAGTTACCCAGTATCATGAAAATCCATCAGTCTCTCTATATTTGGGAAAAGAGTGGGACAGCAAGTTCCCACACAATGAATACTTCTCGCAGAAATTTGGATCCCTCTTACAGTCCCCGCAGTAACCCAGGGAAAGAAGCTGGTGCACAGCAGAACCTTAGTGAAACACATCAGTGTCCTGCCTCAGCACTCTGGAGAAGGTGAAAAATAAGACATTCCTGTAGTAAATAGCACCTACACAAGGATGAAGTAGCAGGAGTCACCAACACACAGTTTTATTTTAAGACATTGCTGTCTTACTAAGATTGGTGGTGGATACTCGCTCCCACGCGTATGGTGAATTTATCACTAGGTTTTAGGGAACAGCTGTTCTCACAAAACAGCAGTTCTCTCTTACTCCCTGGACAATTTCAAGGTAGCTGAAGGTGTTCTGCTGAGTTCCCCTTGAAGTATTGCTGTAGCAGGAGGATCTGCACTGCATACCAGGATGGAGCTGCCCAGGTGGGGCAAGAGGCATTTGCAAGCTCTGGAGAGGCTTTGCCCCATGGCTGTAGCAAACAGGGCTCAGGCAGCCTTTCTCTGGGCCACTCTCTCCATAACCACAGACATATTATTCTGGTGTGTAGGATCAAGATGTGCACCAAAGTGACCATGGATGACTTCCTGACTGCACACCATGAGATGGGCCACATTGAATATGACATGGCATATGGGGAGCAGCCCTACCTGCTGAGGAGTGGTGCCAATGAGGGCTTCCACGAAGCTGTAGGGGAAATTATGTCACTTTCTGCAGCCACTCCTCAGCACTTGAAATCTCTTGGTCTCCTAGAGCCAACTTTTCAAGATGATGAAGGTAAATAAATGCATAAATATTATGCATTTGTATATTGTGTAATTATTTGTATAAATACAAATAATAAGTATTATGTATTTATGTGAAAGCACTTGCTGGTCTTATTTTGTAGCAGAAGATTGTGCCTGCAAACTCAGCAAGCAACTGACAGGCTTCTGAAAATCTTACTCTAATTTATCAGAAATATTATTTTTTCCCCAAATCGCATTGTGAAGCAAGGATCACTGCTTTACAATGCTGTTACATAATTTAAAAAGAAATAGATAGCACTTCACTACACTCAGTACTGAACAACTCATCCTTAAATTTTCATAGTTCTTTCAGATGAGTATCCAAAACTCTTTTCAATCTCTGTTGCCAAGCAATCCATACATATCTCTATCAAGATATGCATTTAACAGTTCAAATGAAACTGAAACCTTGAGATTTACATCTCCTACTTAAGTGAATATTGAGTGACAACATAGCTAGGCCCTCATTACACTGCAGTTCCTTCCACTTTTTCTTTAGTGAAAATCTGTAATTCAAATAAGATGTAAGCATTAGCTATAAAGGGAAGCAACTTTAGCCATCTAATCAGATACTAATTGCTGCCATAACCATTACCTTAACTGCTTCTCTCTTCAGAAACTGAAATCAACTTTCTGCTCAAACAAGCACTAACGATTGTTGGAACAATGCCTTTTACTTACATGCTGGAGAAGTGGAGGTGGATGGTGTTTAGGGGTGAGATTACAAAGCAGGAATGGACCAAACGGTGGTGGGAGATGAAGTAAGTTTGAGACACAAAGGGGATTTTTTTCATATGAAATGACCTGCAAACTCAACCCTAGTTACTCAACATTCTGAGGTTTTTGTGCCCCCATAGGGCAGGATCTGTGTCTCTGGGTGTTTCTGTAAATGCCAGTAGAGTGCCAGATAGAAATACCCAACTGTGGTGCACACAATGACTCATAAGCCATGTATCCCTATTAACTCTGTGTACAGCCCCTAGCAGTTTACCCTGCCTCTCAAAAGACTTTCTCCCTGTTTGTAATGTCAGCTTAATGACAGACAGCCCATGGCCTTGCATGGCCTCTTCCAGATAAACATTGCTGTCCCCCTCACAGAGTCCCAAAGACATCTTTGCAGCTTAACTACATCCCTTGTCTAAGTCTCATTGGTCATGTGGTCTCCACATCCCATTGATTTGCTCCCCACATCCTTGAGGACAAGTGGAAGGTGAAGTTCATGGTACTTGCCAGCCAGAGAAGCATGCAGATCTCAATCCACCAAGTATCTGAGCACACTCCTCTGCTTTGTGTTTCCTCCCCCCTTTGGTGCTTTTGGAGGCAAATTGTCTGAAAGATTTCAGACTGAATCTTTTCTTTCTTGTGTGCTAAGATACCACATTTCTTGGTAAAGAAAATATAGTTCACTTGGCAAATAACAGCCAGAGGTGCCTTTTCAGATTATGCCCATCAATCAGCCTATTTTCAGCACCTGGGAGCACAAGTTTAAAAATAAGTATGATTCATACTGGAGTTTGTAATTTCCCAGGTTGATTTTAATATGAGGGCAGAAAAATGCAGAGAAACCAAACAAGCCCCGCACTGAAAATGCAGCCTGAACTCTAACACTAACATGAACATCAAGCCTCCATCAGCAAACAGAATCTATAAAAACACTTGATATATGCAAGCCTCCTGACCCACTGCAAAAATCAATCAGCTTCAATGTACTCAAAAGTAGCAAAGATGTCAGAGAAACAGAGAATGACAAATTGTTCAGGGAAGCTTATCACATCTGTTGCAGCGGCACTGCAAAACTCTCTGTTGAAATACAGGTTTACAAAAAATATTTCCATGGAAGCTTATTACCATTTTCAGAACTCAAAGCATGAGTTTGTTGGAAGTAGTACTTCTCAGGAAACACAGTCTCAGGAGAGGAAAATAAAGAGAAATCTCATCTCCAGCTGGGTGGCACAGGAGGCCATCTACCTTTTGGGTTGCCCAGTCTCTCTGCATGCCCCTGCCCAGAACGAAACACAGGTCTCTAAACTCAGGATGGCCCTGGGCATGAGGTGGTTGTGTGAAGCTCATGTCTTGCAGATTATTTCATACCACTAATTCACCCCTGCACACCCTGCTATCATACAAATCCCTTCCTTGGGATTTGCATTTGCATTGATTTTGCATAGTTTCCTTTGGAAACTATGAGTTTCCAAACAGCTTCCTCGCTGTGGTCTCCAGCTGTGGAGCAGAACTCACTTGGGCTTACTGGGAGCTGTATGGAATTCTTCTGTTTGCAAGCGAGAGGTGTCCATATCAGACAAAACAGAAGAAAAGCTGAGTCAGATTACCTTTGCTTATTGTCTATGAACAGAAATCCTGTGTTTTTCCTTCATCTCCAGGAGAGACATAGTTGGTGTTGTGGAACCAGTCCCTCATGATGAAACCTACTGTGACCCTGCTGCGTTGTTTCATGTGGCCAATGATTACTCCTTCATAAGGTAGTGCAGTGTTTAAAACATGACTTAAGTCTTGTCTACAGAGCAAACCCCAGCTACCTAAAACATCTGCTGGAGAGTCTCAGGACTCAATCTTATTTTGTTTAAAGTCCAGACCGAAGGTTGCTGATTTCAATGGGAGTGTTTCTCTGCACATCAGGGCTTGTTCCATAATAATCCCTCAGCAGTGAGGAGGTTGCTGACCTGGCTGAACAGAAAAATTTCATGCTGCCATCAAAGCAGCAGGAGCACTTCTGTATGAGGTGTTTGCCTCCTGGGGAATCACTGTGCCCCATGTCACTTGGGCCATGAACATGCATTCTTGGATATCCACCGTGTCCCAGCTACCTCATTTCAGAGGGCTCAGAGCAGAGAGCTGGACCTTCAAAACTTTACTCTCTCCTGATTTATGTAGCAACAAAAAGATTTGGGGCTCTTCTAGTCCATTTGATCTTGGCATTTTGCTAAATTTCATTTAGTGCAGCCTATAAATACAAGCTGGCCTCTTTCCCTGCAGTGCAGTTTCCCAAGCAGGAGTGACAGAGATGCAGCAGAACTTGCCAGAGGCTTGCAGGTTTCCTTGACAGTCAACTAATGCAACCTGTGCCTCCCTTTTCCTTGCCCTTCTTTAGGTATTACACCCGCACCATCTACCAGTTCCAGTTTCAGGAGGCACTTTGCAAGGCAGCTAACCATGCTGGCCCTCTTCACAAATGTGACATTACCAACTCCACTGCAGCTGGCCAAAAACTCAGGTAACAAAGCAAATTTCTCACATGTAATAAATCAGAGTATAACGAAGCTTCTGGAGTAAATGAAGTTGCATCAAGAATAAACCTAGCTTGGAAATTTAGCCTATATCTGCTCAATTCATTTTGACAAGTTGACTGAATTTGTGTACACTAAGGTTCTAAATGTCAAAGACATAATTACTCATTTGTGGGAATAAAATACTTTTATTAATAGAAATAATGGGAGAAAGAAGAGAAGCAAAGAAGAACACTTTTATACTGGTCACAGAGTGTTTTCTTGTCTAGATGGAACATGGCAATAACATATTCTCCTTCTATATATACAGACAATTGCTGGCATTAGGGAGATCCAAGCCCTGGACTCAAGCACTGGAAAGTGTAACGGGAGAAAAATACATGAATGCAGCTCCCTTGCTCCACTACTTTGAACCTTTATACGAGTGGCTGAAAAAAAACAATTCTGGCAGATTCATTGGCTGGAAAACAGACTGGGCTCCATGTACGTATGGCTTGTGGGTGATTTAAGGACACTGGTTATTTTTCACAACCCTTGGTTAGCAAAGTCCCTCTTGTAGCTATTGGAAGCTATTGTCCCTAGAAAAGCAGGGTTATGGGAAGTAAACACTGACCTGTAAGCTTTACTCACAGGAAAACAGACTGGCTTCCTTGTGGCCAGAGCTGGAGAAGTCAGCAGGCATATTGGTCAGAGACTCACACAGTTCTCAGAAATTGAGGTATCTTTTTTCATAACAGCAGCACTCAGAGTGTGGGATGGCTCTACAGAAGGAAAAAAGATTCAGAAGCTTGGTCTTGCATGGCACTTTCCTGAGAGAAATGTGCCTGTATTGCAGAGCTGGGAGCCACTGGTCCCAGGAGCCAGGTGTAGGGGCAAGCCAGGACAAAAGAATTACTGCTCTGCTTTTTTTAACACATGTTAGTCAAAGAGAGGAGCTCAAGGGGACAAAAAGGAGGAGACTGTGGAAAAATGTATTTTTCACCTTATTGTGGCGCTGAATGATGAACCAGCCAGGTTATAATTGTGTAATCATTGCCAGTACTGGAGAGCACAGCAACTCTTACAGCTCTATGCTAGTCTCTGGCAGTGAGATTCACCTAACCAGGCATCAGCATTTGCATCAAAGCTGCTCATTCCCAGTGGTGGAAGAAAGGAATTTTCCTTCTATCTGCTACGAAACCAGACTTGGGAACTGACAGCTCAGATGAGTGTGTTTGCAGTAGAGGTGACTGAAGGGAAACAAAATCAGTCCCAACAAGCTCTCCAAGAGGAGCAAGGGAAGCTGTAAGGAAACTTTAGCCTCAGCATTTCCCAGGAGCAGACTTTTTGTTGCTGCAGCTCTAACATGGCCCTTTTTTTCTTTTTAAACCAGATTCTAGCAACGCTATCAAAGTGCGCATCAGCCTGAAGTCAGCTCTGGGAGACCAGGCGGTGAGTGTGCTTGTCCTGTGGCATCCTTCTTATTGCTTGGGCAACAGAGGTGTTGTGACAATGGCTCAGAAAATGGGTCAGGGAATGGCTGATCTTTGTGTTTGAAGGGTGGCATCAGCTTAGGTGAAGGGTTATCACATATAAGATGTCTTGTCTGAGTTTGTGGTCAAGGCTCCCTCTAGAATTAGTGGAGGAACTTCTCCAGGGAGTGAGCCCACCCACTTTAGGAAAGGCATCTCAGTTATAGGAGTTATTCTGTAGAGATACTAATCATGATTGTTCATCTCCTAGAGAACAGGCCTGGAGGGCTAACACAGAAGAACTTGTTTACATGAAAATGGCTGTATTTTCCCGATTTGCTGATGTGTCCACTTAAAGCTTCTACCTAATTTCTTCTAATTGCCATTATCATGGCTATGGTGGCTGCCTGCAGAAGTTACTAGAGCACCAAATTTCACATTTAAAAGCAGACTGGTGGATCCCACTCTCTGCCCTTAAATGCTCTTGATTTCAAGCTGAAACACATCTGTTAGCATTTCTCTGCAGATTTTTATTTGAATGTTTACAGTAATATTCCCAGGCTCGATATATTCAGCTGCCTCCCTGCCCTCCAACCCTGATGCAGAGACAGCTTTGTTATTGAGAGTGTGGGGGACCGTGCAGTGCAGCTGCTTCTGTTTCAGATGCAGAGAAGGGCTTTCATTCCCAAGAGCTTGTCTGCTCCCCAGTTATACCAGCTGGTCCAATAAAATGTATTACAGCAATGAAAAAAATCTCATCAAAGCCAAAGACGGCTTTTACAATTTTAAACAGAACATTGGCTTAGCCCATCTGCTTAACTCAGGCTGAAAATTCACTCCTTATTCTAACTCTTCCTCTTTATGCTAATCTCATGGAGGCACTGTAGAAGGTTTAAGTGCAGACACCTCATCCCTTTTAATAGCCATTTTCACCTTGTAGAACATTAGTAATTTTCCAAGAACGAGTATGTCATCAGGCAGGTCATTTAGACCTGCGTGTTGGAGCCTATTGCACTAGCAAGGACACAAACCACGGGCTCATTTTTCATATGAATTGATGCTCTTGCTTCAATCACTCCCTCACATGCAAGCCCCACTGGAGTTTTATTGCTTCCTAGACTGCCTAGTCGAGTTAGATACAATTCAAAACTGATATCAACAGCATAAAAAGGTTCCATATTACAACGCGTTTATTAGTCATTATGGTTAATGTTTAGCTTAATATCATTTTTATGCCTGCCTTTAGCCATCATAGTCTTTTGTTGTGCAATTGAGCAGCTGTAAAACAATCTCATACAGATTACTTAATTTGAATTATTGTATGGACAGGAGGTTCCTAAGCTCTGAAAAGCAAGCCATGCATTTTCCTCTCAAAACCAGTTCACATCACAAACTTGCACAATACGAAACCTTTTCTATTTGGTTGCTCTCCCCAAATTTCCCTTTTGCTGAGCCCCCAGGTACATAGCTGAATGCTGGTATGGCAGCAGCAGGTAATGGTACGTGGATGAACTGGCACAGAGAAAAGGCAGGGGGAATCTTGGGCAGGAATCTCAGCCCAGCTACACAGAGCAATGTATTTTGGGTGCTTTGCATGGCTCAAAGTGCACAGAATCTGAGGGCCCCGTTGTGCAGTTGTTTGTTTAAGGTGTGTTTTGGGTTGCTTTGCACTAACCCGACAGCACAAAGCAGCAAATATGAGGATGGCAGCAAGCAGTTTTGCATTGGTGCTTGTCAGCTCTGGAGAGAGCAGGCAGGGGAAGATTCCCGCTCTTGGGCTCAGGTGCAGCTGTGCTGGGGCGCACCTGCAGCTCACACAGGCTGTGGCTCGGCCCTGGCTCTTACCAGCAGGGACGTTTCAATGGCCCCAGGTTCTGGCAAATTAAGCATCCAGTCTCTCGGATGGGCTCAACGCCAGCTGTACCAGAGCGTGCACTGCCGCAATTACCCTGCTAATTGTTTTCAGGCTGATGAGATTAGAGCTGCAGCCGAAGCATCGCTGGATCACCAGCGCAGCCGATGAGGCTGAAACATCCACAGCTTTGCTTCAGCTGGGGTTTATTAAAGTGCCCGCTCAAGGCAAAGTGCTACAAGATCCCCACTGAATCCCTTGGGGTCTGTTGTATTTAAAATAAATAGTTCCAGGAGTGCCAGCACCTGACTGCCACTTCAAAACTGGCCCCCTCTCCAAACATTGATTCAAAATTCTCTACCAGGTCAATGCCATATTTGTGATCACGTTGTAAAGGGCTGTCACACAAGACAGTGTTAGGCAATGGAGAGCTTTATGCCTGCAGGCATTTAGATGTATTTTGCGAGGAAAAATCCTTTTTGAATCAGAGGCCACACTTACACTGTGTTTCAAATCACATGTGGGGTCTTGGAGTGCACACAGTGTAACAGAGCAGAGGTGCTTGGCAGAGTTCATTTCTCTCTGAAGCACGGTGTATGGTGGGTACCTGGGGAATCTGTGTGAGCAGTCATTAGTCAAACACAGATCAGAAGCCAGCCAGGTACTTCCCATACACACATCCAGTAATCGTATTTATACAGGCCATTGAGAAGTATAGTGGCAATTAAAATACATCAGACTGAAAAAAAAACAAAATATAAGCTAGAGAAATGAATAAATGATTAAAAAGTTAACATGCTAAGTACAGAAAACATCAATAGAGGAATCAAGCTCAATGAGATCCTGGTAAAAATAATAGTAATAAAAAGGCAGCACTGCCAGCCTAAAGATGTTTGGCATAAATAGAAGATTGAGAAACCCCAACAATAGCCTCTTAACTGTGGTAGTGAACAGTGCCAGCTGCTGGAGGCAGCAGCAGTAACAAGAAGAAGTGGTTTCAGTGCAGGGCAAGCAAGCAAGAGAAAGTTGGGGGCATTTGCCGTGCAAAGGGGACTCAGCCTCAGCCTTTCCTGGCAGGAACAGCCAGGGATGGCACAGCCCCTGCCCCCCAGATGCCCTGGGGGCTACTCTGATTGCCGTGGCCTTGGGTACTGTGCCTTTCCTGGGACATGGTCATGAATGGACTGACAGCAGGGGGTTCTTTCTGCGCTTTCCTTCCCTTTATTAATAGAATCAGGGATCTTTAGGTTGTGAGGGACCTTTAAAGATCAGCTAGCCCAACCCTGATCTGCAGCTCACCCGACCTGACCTTGAATGTTGCCAAAAACTGAGTATCCACCACCTCTCTGGGCAACCTGTTCCAATGCCTCACACCTTCACAGTAAAGAATTTCTTCCTAGAAGTTAATCTAAATCGACTCTCTTTTAGTCTAAAACAATTACTCCTTGTACTATTGCAACAGACCCAGCTAAACAGTTTATCCCTGTCTATCCCTGTGTGCCTCATAGATATTTATACATCTCTTTCATTTTACATCAGTGTGAAGAGGTGGACACATTTGAAAAATGTAGCTGGGTTTTACAAAGCCTGTTACAACAGAGCTGCCTTCTACCACACCTTCCTGAATAATACTCCAGAAAGTCAGGAGCTGTCTTTCTATTACTGACAAGCATTTATAGACCTTCCTGCCGAGGTACCATAAACACAATCAAATCTATGCCTAAGGGGAATAAAAACATATTGACACAGAGTTCAGCTGGGAATTTTCCCCTTCATGCACACATGCTATTTCACAACAGACCAGGCTGCTTTATCACCTCCTGTGGTGGTTTTTGCCCCCTGTACAGCTCTAGGTTCCTGCCCCACAGAAACAGTTTTTGTCTTCCACTGCAAATATCTTTGGACTCATAAGGCAGGCCAGGATAAGCCTGCACATAGGCAATACATTTATTATTTTGGGTTTTTTATACCACCTATCTATTCTCCAGGAGAAAAAAACCCAAATATGTCCTTGCTGCAGAAGTACTGATGCAAAGTTTTTTTACCAAAACAGACCCCAAACAAAAATCAAGCAAATAAATTAGCCACCTTCCCACAACTACTCTACTACAAAGGTTCTCCTCCTTAATAGAACAAGTCTGCAAATAAAATTATGTGATTAAAACAAGATCTAAATAATGGAATCTTTAAACTTCAAGGAGAACACACCATATTTAGTAGAAATAATCTTGCTGATGCCTTTTGTCCCTGTAAGTCAGGAAAGTGTGCTGGGACTGCAGCATCTTCAGCAGTCCCATGTAAAGGTTCAAGAGATTGCAGAGGGACAGCATGATGTCTGGCAGCAGGGATGCCTCCTTGGTTATTCTCCTCCACAGTGCCCAGATTAACAGATCTAAAGGGTTTGGGTAGGTTTCTGATGTGCTAATATGGCACAAATAAATAATACTGAAGTGTAATACTAAGCATTACAGTTGCTATTTCTTTTTAGGAGGATTTCTTAATGTCTCTAACGTCTTGCCATCTCTAAGGAATTTCTCTTGTGCTGTTTCTGCAGTATGAATGGGATGAAAGTGAGCTCTTCTTGTTCAAGTCATCTGTTGCCTATGCCATGAGAAAATACTTCACAAAGATGAAGCAACAGGAAGTTGACTTCCAGTGAGTGGCTTGCTTAATTGTGCCAGCTATGCCTGCATTGCTTCTGCTTGGCTAATGGCATGAACTGGTGGGATTAATTGTGCCTTCAGTTGAATGTAAGGTGACAGAAACAATGTCAAACATCAGCTGTTAGTAAAAGGCAAAATGTCAGATTGGGTATATGGTATCTTTCCCCTCAAGAGCCTGAAGTTTAGGAAAAATGAGCTAAAGCTAGGTAAGAAGGCTTTTTCTCCCTCAGTTTATCAGTGATGGAGATAAACCTTGACAATTTGTGCCCAACACATGTACAGGAATATCAGGTAAGGTACACTGATTAGAAATAAACATTTCTAGCAATCTAGTATCATACTATCTATCCAGATACATACTATCTACATACTAAGTATCATACTGAATATCCAAGAGGTTTGGGGATAAGGAAAGATAAACATGTTGACTGTAAAGAACTAGAATTTGGTAGAGACTTACTGATCTTATCTAGGTTCAGTTACAAGCATAAAAATCTTTCACCTGAAAGTGATTTTGGTAGGAAAAAACCCCTTTTCATTAAGTATTTTCAATAATGTTCAGAAGCTGTCTACTCAAGCTATTAGATATTATAGGAAATCAGTCATGTAATATCTAGAATTTACTCTAGAAAAATAAGGAAGAAAGCTAATTTTTTTCCACTTTGTACTTCATACATCACCTCATTCATGAGACCAACCCTAAACACTCTCTGTTCTGCAAGTGATTATGTGCTGTGGAAAATTACACCAAAACTTGTCTTAGGTATGAGACTCTCCAGCTCAAGTTACAAATTAGCACAAAGTAAAAGGAATTCTGGCAAGAAAATTTATGTCACTTCCCAACTGACTTCACTATAAAGTATTCCCCCAGTGTAAACTAAACCCCTGGCAATGCCAATCAAACACAACTGTTCACTTGCCCAAATTTAGGGCTAATGTCATCTCAACAATGAAAATAACCTTTTTCTTCTGTTTCTCCTTCAGAATTACAGACATTCATGTCGGGGAGCAGACACAAAGGATCTCCTTTTACATTACTGTCAGCATGCCAGGTAATATCAGTGATATTGTGCCCAAAGATGACGTGGAAAGTGCCATCAGGTGAGATTTAACTCTCTGGGGAAAAGACAAACAAACAAACAACCAGATGGAAGATTGGAAGGGAAAGCAGTGCTTAAGTCAACTGAGGCAGAAACAGTGACAAGAAAATAAATTCTGCAGTTAAAATGGAAATAGTGGGATGAGAGATACTAGGATGAAAGCTATTATGACAGAAAGAAAACAGTCCATCTATCAGATGGTATCTTGGACAACAGCCAAAGTAAAATGCTTCAGGGGGCTTGTAAAATTGCCAGAACACACCTCATTGCATCATACCTTACCAGCAGATCTAATTGCTCAAACTTTAACAGGAACTATTTTATATACTGAAATACGGAATACAGTTACGACGTGTGCATGCACACTTGTGTTCTTTCTCTCATTTTTGAAAAGTCAGTGCAAGAATTATTGTTAACAAGGACTCCAGAGTAATGGTGTACTAGAAAGACAGTCAGATGTATTTGATTGTATTTGAGCTAGTTCCCACTTACAGGTCAATGAACAGCTCTTTTATGGCACGGTGTGACACCACTGTAATTCATTGATATAAAAATGATAAGTAGAACTGCAAATCTACATAAGATAAGGTAAGGTGCAGTGGGAAATGAAAAGGGCAAAAATCTAAAAGCAGCATCAACATGAGATGGGGTTGAAGAAGCAGTGAGAGAAATTAGTGGAGGAGAAGAATATAGATGTGTAAGTTACTCTTGGGTTAGCATTCAATAGCACATATGGAAGTTTAAGGAAAAACGAGGCACAGATGATACACCAGGGAAAGGGTTTTCAGGGCAGGGAGAAACACTGATCAAAATTGTTTAAGACTGTAGGAAGGAAACAGGTAAGCTGTCAAAGCTGTGGTTTTATGTGGCATAGCTAAGAAACTTTTCAATAGACAAGAAATGGTAAAGAGAATGAAGAATACAAAGAGAGAAGGAGATCAGAAGGTTCATTTGATAAATGTTAAGACTGAGTTTAAGAGTCCGTACAGTCTCTGAACATGTCAGTTAAGCTGCAATAGGTTAAGGGTTTTTAAGTTCCTGTGGTTGTCACTCACATGCCAGAAGGAATATGTGTTTAGCAGTACCTCCTCTGCAGCCTTTTCAACTGAGCAGTTCAGGGGAAGCTTGGCATACTGAAGTTTAATAAAACAACTGAAAACTGTTCCTTTCCTTCCAATAAATGTAAGAAACTCTTTGAATTTGCATCTGCTGGCAGGATGTCTCGAGGACGAATCAATGAGGCTTTCAGACTGGATGATAATACACTGGAGTTTGTGGGAATACTTCCAACCCTAGCTGCACCTTATGAACCACCAGTAACCATCTGGTTAATTATATTTGGGGTGGTCACTGGTCTGGTTGTCATTGGAGTTATTGCCTTGATCATCACTGGGCAAAGAGATCGCAAAAGGTGAGTAATATTTTTTGATACTATGATCATGACTACTGGAAGATGTCTCGATAATTGAATCATCGGGATTTTTACAAATTAAGCTTCAGTCTTCCTGAAGCAAGTTAAGGAATAAAAGCCTGTTATCCCTTTCCCATCAACAGTGCTAGCTAAAGGTCTCATGAGAGACCTCAGTACATGACAGCTTTGGCAGCTTAATGCAATTTGCCTGTCAAAATCAGTTCAACCCACGTTTTAGCCACAGGGAGCTGCAGGATGGCCAGACATTTTCCAGCCCCACTGCAAGGAGGAGGGGATGTCCTGCTGGGAACATGGTGCTTTCTCCAACAGCAGAGTTGCCCACATTTATCAGCACCTGCAGTTTTCTGTAATCTGATTGTAGGCTGCACAGTAATGACATTTTCCTTAAATATTACTGCATTAACAAGCATAGCTTGGTTGGTTTTCTATGTCCCTCCACTAATGGAGTTCCTAAGAACATAGAAGATTTGCTACAGTTCTTCTTAAACCTAACTTGATTTCTTTTATATAAATATTTCCAGTTATATGCAGTATTATTTACAGTCAGGGATTCTGGGGATCCAGAAGAACTTGAACAGGACAGGGACCTTCTAATATAAAACGAATATTCATTACAGGAGAGCAAGAGAAAGCAGAGGTGAAGCAGGATCAAATCATGAAGAGGTGAACCCTTATGGTGAAGAGGGAAAAAGCAACCTGGGCTTTGAGCCAGCTGAAGAGACACAAACATCATTTTAAGAGGTGTGGGTACACTAAGGGTTTCTGTTGCTTTGTTTTTGGGTTTTTTTTATTTCACTTTTAACAATAGTGCCTAGCAGAGGAGCAAAACATTGGATGCAACATATGGATGTCAAACAATGTCTTCTGGTGACCATTAATCTACTGGTTCATGGCCAAAGCAACTAAATCTGCGTCTGTGTGGTAACTAGAAAACATGCATGGCTTTTCTATGAATTATGTGCATAGCATTACACACCATTTGTGCTGCTTTTCATGTGTGTGCTGCATCCAACTTTTGTTTCGTCTGAAATGGGAACAAAAGCTTGGAAATATATAGTTGTATACAACCAAGACACACATAAAAATAACTCACATACTCCTGAAGAACATCTTGGTCTTTCCAGATGGAGTCTTCAAAAGCGTTTGAAAAGCGATAAAAAACTCCTTGACTATCAGAAGAACCTTAGTGATAAAGAACTCATTTCATATGAGATAACTGCAATTTTTGCACCTTCAAGAAAACTGTATCAATGTAAAATGGATACTGGATGAAGACTAACAAGCACTGGAAGTTTGTTAGAAAACTATAACATAAGTTATTTTTCTAACTGTTTGCGTGATAAGTATTGTAGAGACAAAATATCCCATGCTCCCTCAAGAAAAAAATATCTTTTATGTTGACATTAAAAGTGGAAATTTCCTTAACACTAAATGATCAAAGTGGTTTTGGTTATTTTTCCCTATACCTTGGCCATTGCCTCCCCTATTACAAATACTGCATTACTAATTTTGTGTACAACAAATACAATTGTGCTATGACATACAGGGGCAGTAGGTTGAGGCTTGGGAAATTCTGGTTGCACCTGAAAAACAAAATATGTTCACATGGAGGATAGATCAGCACTGGACCAAGTTTGCTGTTCTGTATTCTGGGAGAGGCTGTGGGATCTCCACCTTTAGAAGTGTTCAGCTGGAGCAGTGGGGATAATCCCTCTCTGACTGAGAAGTTTGGCTAGATGACCTCCAGAAGACCCTTTCAGCCAGATTTTCTGTGATTCTGAGTCTTGCAAGTCGCCCATCATAGCTGCAACCATGCCAGTATGGGTTTTTTTCTGTACACACCCAGTCTCTGAAAACTGTAAGGTTTTCTAATACTCAGTCCCAGATTGCAACAAAGAGCCAGTTGCAAACATGAACCTGCATGAAAAATGCTCAGAAAATGCATGGGCTCAAAATCAAGGGCCTCCAAAATTATCACAATCTGTAGAAAAAACAAATCTATTCTACAATTCTTGTAGAAAGCCAAGCATATTATCTGAAAAGTACATCTGAGCTCTGCAGGTTCACAGAACACTGTTTTAATGCTCCACATTCATTTCCTATTTAAGAGACAAGACCCTTAAATGAAGCAGTTCAAAATGGCAAGCAGACAATACTGACTAATGGCAAGCTGGACACTAATGCAAAGGAATGGAAATAATTTTTTAAAGTTGCTTATCTATACCACATTGCCATATCAGCCCCAAACCTTAACCCTTGAACTGAGCTTACAGGATAATTAAATCAACTGTTTGTGGTCTTCCTAGTTACTTTGCAGTAACACAGAAAAGAAATGGCAGCTCTGGAAACAATCAAAGTAATTAGTTGTGCTAGCCATCTTCAGATCTGTTGTAAGAGTAACTTTTTCATGATGATAAAGCTTTAATTTCAGTACAATTAATTTTAAAAGCTGTGCTATGAATCAAAAAACATCATTCCGAATTGGCAACACTTAAAGCCACTATAAGAATATAGCAGGCTGTTGGAAGAACATAAAAAAAGACAAGGTTTATATGAAAAACCACCTGCATCCTGTGTTAGGGCCACCAGTAGCTCACACCTTCTGTGCTGGGGGAGCCCTCCTTCTCCTGCTTTCTCAGTGTCTGCTCTCCCTCCTGACCCTTTCTCTGCATTAGCCCTCCTTGGCACAGGTTGGTGCATGGGCAGCATCACACCAGGCCCTACCCCTCTGTCCTGTGCAGCCTCCATGGCCCCCAGGCCTGCACAGGTTACCAAGGTCGTTTGCATCACCCCAAATGCAGCTTTCTCAAACACAAATGCAGCTCCCCACGGAGACAAAGATTGCTCTCCAAGGCAGCTTCCAGTGCTGGGACCAAGCAATGCTGGCAAGCACAGGCATGGGAACCTCTGTCTGGCCAGAGACCTGCTTTTCTTTTTCCTCTTTCCTCACATGTCTGCACCCTACATTTCTTAATCCTTAGGTACAGGTGGGCTCAAACTAGAGCTGCAGAGGAGTCCCTGTTGGGGCTGGGACAGCTCCATCAAGGAAAGGGCAAGTGGACATCACCTGGACTCTTATGGGCATCCTCAGTGCTCCTGTGCTCAGTGCTCCTCAGCTATGAGGAGAGAGAAAATGATTTATTTCAGAAATTATTTTAAAACCTCCTTAAAAATATTGGATCAGCATTTTACAACTGTCAGTGTCTAAGTTTAGATGTGTCTCTTATGTGGCTTCAGATGTATCTGTATCTCAAGACTTGCTGAAGTTAGCACTAATTTTTGTAGTGCTGTGCACATTTGAAAGCTGGGTACTCCTATTTAAGCACTAACATCAGAAGCTAAATTTCAGTGCCTCAGTAGTAAAATATTTGGCTAAGCAATAATATTAATAGCATTTTCATTTATCTTCAAATTTTTGCTCCTCAAGTTTTATAGAGATCAGGAAATTTACCATTTACTTCTGCAATGACTATAGAATTCTGCATAAAACATTATTTTCTTTATTTCTATCTGTTATTGCAGGAAGCAATAACACTCTACTAGATCCTTCATATATTGCTAAATTGAAAATATCCCAAATATGCAGCTTAGAATGAATTCCAAATCAAATATACACCCTGAGGGCCAAAACTAAAGTCAATAATACTGGTGAGGAAACAGATATAATATTTTACCTGTAGTAATTTCTAAGTAATTGAAAGTGAGACTATATCTATTTATGTTGCTGTCACTTGTAGTAGTTCTCAATTCAACTTTAGGTGTAAGCTTCAAGTGATTATGATGAAAAAAAAACATTCAGATGAGTTATGATAATCAGAAAACCTAGCAAGCATATATTTCCCTGTTTACATTCCCAGTTAAGGCCAAATAATAACAGACTGAAGGCACTGAAGGAGTGCACATAATTGGTATATATATATCTCAGTGGTAACAAATTATATTCTTTCACAGTCTCCTTCCAAATTCTGTCATCCACAGAGTCTCAGAAACACTTTCTCCATGTGCTTCTTGGTCAACCTCCTGATTAAATGAGAAGAGCATTAAAATACAGAATAACAAGGGTGGCTGATGTCAGGCAGGTTTCAGGTTCAGCTCTTGTAGAGCAGACAGGAGATGTGGAGCACAGTATGTATGCACAGTCAGCTGTTTCTGAATCTTATTTTTCAAGCTCTGTTGCCTTCTCCCAATGCCTCAAAGGAATGGAAACAGCTGATAAGAGGCTGGGCACTGTTCTGGTAGCTAAATGAAGCAAAGATGATAGGTACAGTAAGCTAATTTTAAAATAATTCAGACACTGTAATTTGCGTTCCTTTTTCTTGAGTTTAGCACGCAGAAATTCATAGACAGTGATGTCGCTACAAATTTCTGCATGATAAAATAAAGTTGCAGGAGGTAAATAAAATTTAACTTACTTTTTATATCTATCTTACATTGTAATAATTTAATCCTCTTTGCATTAGTATGTCCTCTAATATAAGTTACTTTACTAATTTTCCTGGCAATTATATTAAAAAACCCAACATCCCAGTAATTTCATAGTGTCATCAATAATGTGAAAAAAAGTTATTTTTTGCTGGTGAGAAACAAGTCCTAGTCTACAGACAGATGATCAAAATTTAGGTGAAGAGGAACCACAAATCAGGATAATTTTTGGCAGAGAAGGAGCATGTAGCATGATCAGCATTTGACTTGCAGCTCCTAGAAGTCTCATGGATGGGCTAACACATCCTTCTGTTGTAAGGACAGGGTTATTTCACACAGATTTAGCTGTCTATAAAACTGGATGTCTCTTCTATATCTGCTGTTTAAAATCTCTGAACAGGAAGGCAAATATCTTTTATTCCGTGGCTGCTAAGAGAGAAAGGGCAAATGACCACAAGGAGGTACCAGTAATGGTCCTGTAGTCGTGAAAGAAATTTAGACAGTTAGTTCAGCTCAGCACACAATTTTTAAACTGTTAAAATTAGGTGAGAGGACTCTTATCTTGTATTTGTTGGTGTGTGTTCAAAGGTGCTATGCTTAAATATGTGCTTTTGAAAAGAAGGGAGTCTGCCTTTGTGCCTCATTCCCTGTATTAACCATGCCCTGAACTAGATAATATAGAATTTATTACTTACAAAGAATGGCTTTTATCTAAGGTGTTTTTTCATTATGAGCATCAGTTCAGCTATCAGCAGGGACTCCTAGTGACTCCTGTGATTTTGCTGTCTCCAGTTTGTATGTGCAGATGTACATACATACCTCATACCAGCAGCTGCCCGTTATGTGGTAGGTGATGTTTGAAACCTGCTGTGGTCTGTAAAGTCTGTACCTTGAGAAACTTTCTGCAATTATCATGAAGCTCATAAGGCTGCTTTCCCAAACTGAGCACCTCCCACTTAAGACATGAAATGAAAGTCAAGAAATACAAGATAAGTCCCTTTTCACAGAACAAGATACACATGCAACATCAAAATGATCAGACTCTGAGAATATTGTCCAAAAAAATGACTGACAAGTGTGATTCTGTACCTGAATGTAAAACAACTTCTACTGCATAAGAAGATTAATTTAGGCGATAAAGTATTGTATTTAACATTACATTATATATACACACACACATTATATTTAATGGGGACAAATTTTGGGCTGAATTTTCTTCAGAATAAATACAAACATCCTCTTACATTTGTGTGTGTACACAGAGGGAAGGAAAAACAGAATGACAACCATAGGTATCTATGTATTTATAAAATAATAATGGTATCAAATATGCTATAAAATATTTCTAAATATTTTTCAGTGTCAGCTGTATCCTTTAACAGCTGGAGTACACAGAAGCAATAGAAACACTGAATAATATCATAATCACTAATTCATAATTGTAGCCTTGCAAGAAACAATTTTGCTTGTAACTGGATATATGTGATAAATATACCTACTCTAAAGTAAAAAAAATTGGGAAATATTTGTTTCACAATGATACATAATAATGGATGTAATTTTTTTTTAAAAGAAATTTATGGGATCTTTGATTTCACTCCAGCTTGAAGACTGGAGCATTGTAGTGTCACAGTGACACTAAAATCACATCCAAATCCCAGCTTTTTTTGATGAGAACATAAAAAACCAGGATTCTTTGTTCTCTTACATCTGCTTTTAGGGTATGAATACATCAGTTATGTTCTTTAGCCCTTTAAAGGCTCATTAGTTAAAAAAAAAAAAATCAAACAAGAACCGACTGATCCCACAGTTCCCTTGCTTCCACTGCATCAATGGATAGCGTTAAAATGAGAAAAATATCTTCTAAGTAAAAATAAAATTTCTCATTGAAGTTAATGCCAATATTGAAGTTAATGAAAGTAAAGCCTGGGGCCAAGATTTAATCAATAGGAGCAAA
Source organism: Anthoscopus minutus (assembly GCA_013399455.1). Taxonomy (NCBI): domain Eukaryota; kingdom Metazoa; phylum Chordata; class Aves; order Passeriformes; family Paridae; genus Anthoscopus; species Anthoscopus minutus. The sequence continues at coordinate 44,626 of VWYI01013720.1, read as the reverse complement.
AAGAAAACGTATCACCACAAAATCCAACTTCTGGTTTAATTGTATATATTATAAACAGCTTGTAAAGGGCATGAATGAGCTCTTTTTCTGCCAGAGTGGTTAACCCTGGCAGACTAGCTGAGGTTAAAGATAAGCAACCCAACATTCAGAAACACTTTTATCTGCTTTTTTCACTGTGGTTCAATGCCAAGAACAGTGGGTTGCCAATCTTCCCATCAATTTGACAGCTGCCAAAATATTCCTTCTGGAGGAGCAGACCCAGATATGTGGAATTCAAGCCTGTTCACAAAAGATTCCCTTTCCTTTGACACCTTTTGCAGACTTTTAGAAACACTGAACAGACTCCAGGGATTTGGAAATCACAGCTTGAATCCACTGAAGTAGAAGCTCAAATGTTTGAAATTCCTGATGGATAGTGATCTGCAAACAGATATACTTTACACTGAGATACAGAGTCCCAGCTCACAGAGACACCTACAGCTGGGCAACATTGATTTGTGGTCTAGACAGACTAAAGATTTGACTTGATCTCCATCACCAAAGTTTACTTGACCATATTAAACACATATGTAACAAATGCAGATTTGGCAGAGTTTCTATCTGCCTAAAAGAAGAGTCCTAGGGCTAAAATACTCCAAATGTGATAGGGCTTGTTTGCATATAAATATTGAACAAGAATACAAGCTATAATTTCTTTTTATAGCACTTAAGTGTGTTAAATGTCTAACATTTCTGCTTAAAAAGCTGATGAAGTCCAAATGTAGTGGCATATATACATACAAACTCAAATGTCAAATTCAATACATAGTAAAGGCCCATGCATCTGACTTGCTGCTAAATTTGGTGTGATGAAAAACTTCTGATGCTGTGCACTTCACTGGAAACTTGGTTCCTAGAGAACTTATACACAGGTTATCTACAACATACCTAAAAGGCACAAACAAAATTTGGTTGTGATGGAGTTACAGTGAAATACTACTTACTGTTTCTTCCTTGAACATCCTAAGGCTCCTAAAGAAAGCCTAGGCAGAATCTCAGGTTTCCAAAGGATACCTGATAGAGGCATTACCCATAACCTAGAACAGATCATTGCTATCAGCTTCATAGTGGAATAATGCAGATTCACAGAAACACCTATTGTCAGGCCAATCTAGCCCAGCTTTCTGCTGCAGTAGGGTTACTCCCAGATCAGAGCAGGTCAGCCACAGCTCTCTGTTACTAAGCCCTAAAGACTGCCATCTCCCTGAACAGCATATTTCACTGTTCCACCACCCTCCTGGAGAAACAACTCCTCTTACTATCCAGCTTGAACTTCCCGAGCTGTAGCCTGGGGCCTGTGTCTGCTGTTACATCACCTGGCACAGATAAGACTTCCTTGGCTCCATTAGCTTTGTAACTGTGAGTGGCTGTAGGCAGCTTTTAGATCCCCTCTTCTCCAAGCTAAGCAGCTCTCCCTCAGCCTCTTCTCAGAGGACATGCTCCATAGGCTGCTCATCCTCTGCAGCTTCTCTTCATTGAGGCCGCTGATTAAGATGCTTGGTCCCCAAATCAGGTGTAAACCTTGTACTCAAGGTAAACATTGAGATTTCTTTACACACATGATTAGTGAAATTTCTCAGCTGTGGTTTGCCTTTAAACATTAACTTTTTGAGGTAGCTGTGTGACTCTATTCTCTATTTTTTATTCTAATTCCATAATGACTTATGGTTATTACTGGAAAGAAACACAAAGTGCTGTATCATACCCTGTGTCTTAATTTCCCTGACAGCCAGCTGCAGCTGATCAATGCCAGTAAACTGCATATACACCAACATCAGAGAACACAAAGGGCACCAAATAACATCAGGTGTTTGCTAATAATTACTGTCCTCTAGCATTTCAGTGAATAATGACATCTTTGACTCAATTAAGTTTGAAATTGTTGCTCTTGTTTCACTTTTTGACTATTGAATAAAAAACATTCTCTACCATTTTCCCAGCTTTAAGGAAAAAGGAAATTGAGAATCAGAGGTGAGAAATCCACATTTATCTAGAAAAACAGCAACAGAGCAAGAAACGAAACCCTATCTTTTAAAAGGCTTCCTACCCCAGGCCCTTTTCAGTAGTCTCAGAATTTACCAAGGCATCAAAAAGTGAAAAGCATTGATTGGGTTATTTGCAATACACTACAAACAGAGTGAAAGGCAGTTTAAAAGCTTGATTTATGAAAAGTTCAATGGAAGCCTGTTTCTGCAAACGATCACTTGAGAACATTTATCTAGGGCTCTATTCTCTGTGTGCATGCTCATTAATTTCTGTGATACGGTTTGCATCCACAGTTTTCAATCTGAAATCAAGTTCAAGTTTTGTTTCTGCTTTCCCATGGTGCACAGCCAGTTTTCAGGAGACTGACTTTATATTTACAGCTTGAATTCTGCTACTTGTCTGATATTCCTGATTTCTGAATATGTTTGAGAAAACTGGTGAAGTATGGATTTAACAACTTTGTTTACACATAAAGACAATTCTTTGGAAGCATCAACAATACAATTAAAATGCTACCTGATGGGACTGCACCTCTATTGGAAAGTGAAGCAAATCTGGAGCATAAACTGTCAAAAATCTTCCAACATGTTTTTGTCTAAAGTTAGAAGGCAAAATATTGCTTCTGACTAAAGTGTAATGCACCAGAAATTTTGTTGTGTTCACTATTATGAAGTCAATAAAATAACAGATTATTTCCCCAACGAAGCACAGTATTTTTGAAAGCTGAGTTTGGCATAAACTTAGCTACAAGTCTTGGAAAGGACTGATCCCCTCATCAAAACCAACCTGCTTGCAAACTGGGAGATAAATGTGGGGTGTTCCCACTATTGAGGCCACAATTTTGTGCTGCTAAATGCTGTTTCAGGTTTTGGCTATAAGACTGTAATTGCATCAATACTGAGTCTTCTTTTGATTGTCATCAATACCAAGTTTCAAAGTAACAAGCAGAAGGACACTCAATCCTTTTTTAAATGGAGTATTTGAAGTCTGATATGGGACTGTATCCAGTTTCAACACTTTCTTTCAGTACATTGTATTGATATTTGAAGAAGAAAACTTAGAGAGATGTACAATAATTTCTATTTATTTGATTTTTTTGGAGGGGGGAAACTTAATCATCCCAAACATTTTGTATTGTATGGTATATGCTCAGAATTAGATTCCACCTATTTATTGACTGAATATTTGTCTAATGGCTGTTTGGTCGGCTGCCTAGGGAGTCATGGGAAGGGACCCTTCCTACCCTTTACCTTTCTGGAAGTATGTTGGATGTCTGTGCTGCAAAGTGGCACCTTAATTCCTGAGCCTAGAGCCCACAAAGGCAGGCAGCACAGCGTGCAGTGCTGTAGAGCTGCCAGCTCCACTCTGAAGCAGAGCACCTCAGAATGTAGGATATCCTGGGCTGGAAGGGACCCACAGGGATTGTGGTGGGCAGTGCTGGTTATCTGTGACCTTAGTGCTTCCTCCAGAGCTGCCCTGGGCTGAGGCAGCTGGGGTGTGAGTTCAGCAGTGCTGTCTGGGGCAAGGGCCAGCACAGGCACTGCACTTGTGCCTGACCTTGAGGGGTAGAACTGACTGATGACAGGTCATGCCCCTGCCTTCCAAGCACCACTTCTCCTGTGGGATACCTTACAAAATCTCCCTGCCTGAACTTATGGCTCTCTAGAAATAGCACCAAACACATCCCAACACACTTCCAGAAAGCTAAGTTGTGCTGGTGGTAAGTGTATAAGTTTGGGAATTGATCAAAGCAGTAATTTTCAGCGAGGTAGTACTTCTTCTTAGGGGCTTGTACGCATTTAATGCTTAACTGCTGCTTTTTTACTAATTAAAGACATCACCAAATGCAGTACATGTCAAAACCTTGCAAGGTGCCTTCCAGCCCTTGTATTAGTAGATTAGGTAGTTGTTGCATGAGCTGCAATGCTCCAGCTGGCCAGATAACAAAATATGTAGTAGATGTTGCCAGGAAAAGTCTTACATTTGCCTCAGCTTGCTTTTCCCTCCTTAGCACCTGGGATATGCAGTACAGGCTCCCAGCCCACTGGAGGTTCCAGCGGCATATTCTAATGAAATCTGATGGTTAGTACTTGTATCCCAACACTTACATTTGGAGCAAAAGACTTTCTCATTCTGCCCTTGCAATGGTTCTATATCCAATTTTTAACACCTTCCTCTTCTCCTTTTCCTTTTCACCTGCCCATGTCCCTTCCCTTTCTTCCTATTCTGGCTCCCAGTCTCCTTCCCATTCCATTCCTTGTCTCTCACTCTTGAGATTCCTGTAGATTCCTGTAGATTATGTGCCTGCTGCATGCCATTGTTTAAATGAGACAGTTCTGGACCCGTTTTCCCATTCAGGGAGCCACTGTCATGTTCAAATTCAAAGAATGAATATGACCTGAATGTGCCCCGGGCTCATCTTTAACACAATGTAGGGATTTTGTTGCCAAGTCACACCAAGCAACATGTCCATGGCACACTCTAAGAAATGCTGCACATTCACTGGATGCTTAGTAAGGAGCCTTGTTGAATACAGACACTGTGTAAACTCCTGCCTAGCTAGATTAAACCAGGAAAGCACCTTCTTTTCCCTAATAATAAAAAAAATATAATTAAAAAATTAATAACTTACAAGAAACAAAGAAGCAATGAGATTGGGATTAATTTCAGTGAGCTTTAGGCTTTTACAGCATTACGTCCAGAAGGAGTCATCAATCTCCTGAACTCCTTAAAAGGACTACATTAGGACATGATGAATTATGCCTGAGAACTACTTCTTTCCACTAAAGAGAGAGTCTAGGAAAGTGGTTGTGGTATCCCACTATAAATATTTAAAAATATCCCAGACATGAAGCAAGTTGTCTGCAATTTTGTTTTGTTGCATAGATACAGATTTATAAGTGGGGAGATGAAGAGTTATTAACTTCATGTCTCCTACAGAGACCCAAACACTGCCACATATGCCTTGTCCACCAGACTTATTTACATTGAGAATTAGATTTATATGTTGTCTATTGTCCAAATTTTTCTGAAATACTGAATAAGTAAAAAGATTCTCACTGTTCTCTGTATTTACACTATTTTCAGTCTTTATGTGGTACTCCAATCCTAACTTTTGCTATCCATCTTTACTTCTGTTAATGCTTTGCCATACTGGGCTGGTAATTCTGGTTTTCAGAGTTCATTTAACAGCTATGTTAAATGTTGCTCCCTCTGTGTTGCAGGGAGGAAAGAAGAAACCTAGGAGTTCATTGCTGTGACGTTTGGAGGAAATTTCCTGTCTCTTTGTCATCGATGTACTGAAAGCAAAGGAGAGCTCTGTCCCGCTGTCCGTCCGTGCTGCAGACAACACAGTCCGGAGAGAGCTGTGTGGGAGTGAGAGCTGTTTCTGAAAGCAGAACTGCAGCTTCTTCTTCCCCCCTTTGCTCTCAGAACCAGTCTTAAAGGTGCAAAACTTAATGTGTAACATAAACAGAGCAGGCAGCTGGGGATACCAGCATCATAAAGTCACCCCAGGACACCCCTAAAGTTAAATAGAGCTAGTGGTATCCAGTATCTTTGGGGACTGGGACATAACTGCCTTTCCCAATCTTTTGGCCACACTTGAATTTTATTCTGAACCTCTTGTGCAGGTCTAAGGAAAAGGAAAGTGAGCCAGGGCTCCCAAAGGGTCGTGTTCTATCAGAGTTCTTGGTGGCCAAGTCCCGTCAAGACTGAGTGAGAGCAAGTAGCAAGCCACAAGAGGAAAATATGTTTACACAGCATATCCATGAGGAAAGCATGGTGTCTCTTCCAGACTGGTCCATGGACAAGTATTTCTGCTGTCATCTCCCTGTGCACCTGACTGGTCCTGCCCATCCTTGCTCCTAGTCAGCTGCATCCAAGTCAACACTCAGTGAGCACCGCACTGACCTTGCTCAGGGTCATGTTCTTGTTGGGGTGAGCTGCTTCTACTCCACCTCTGTATATCATAAAACTGTCTCAGAGGATTCCTCTAGACTGACCTGCAGAAGAAGCCACGCTGGGAGCAAACAACTCTGGACTAGAGATGAAAACAGAAAACAAACAACCCAGAGCTTGAGGGGAAATGCACTCAGTGTGGCTTTGTTCCAAGCCTATTTTAAAGGTGCAAAATTTGTTCATTTATGTAGGAGAGGCATTTTTGAAATATGACTATTAATACCAAGTCAGCATGAGGATTTCTGACACTCTCTAATACTACAGCTATTGAAGAGCATCAGCATCCTCTAGCTACACAGTAGAGCAAAGACGACACAGAAACTGTTCCATGGCTGTTCATATAGGAGCAATAAAGGATATATTGCACCTTCTGACAGAGCAGCTCTTCAGGCTGGGAGTGGGAGATACCATCTGCATACCAACTACAAAGAGAAATACTTGGCTATTTGTTCACAGGCTGGTTTCTGAATAAAGTGCAACAAACCCAAAAAATGCCAGATATTGTAAATATTTTCAAAACTGCATTTAAAAGTCAGAAGGTAGATCTGGGACTTGTCCTGCATATGTGATTATTTGCCATGAGATTACAGGGAAACCACTGCTTCCCCTCATCAGCAGCTCTCTTTGACTTAAAAATCTTGGTCCATTCTGTGACATTGACTTTTTAGGGTAATTCCTTAGAGGAGGATCCTGCTGCCCTGAAGTTCTGCCCAAGCTCTATCAGAAGCAGTTTGCTCTGTCTCCTGCAGGCTATGGCACAGCTGTCTGCCTTATACATGAAAGGTGCATAGCTCTTCTCTAACCTTTTATTATTATGTAACCCTCTGTTTACATAATATTAAGTGAACAAAATAAACTGAGAGTTGCCAAAAAGGAGAAACAATTCAAACATGGTCTGTCAGATCAGTTCAGGGAGCACCAATGAAAGTCTTTCTAATAGCAGTTCCCTTTCATGGAGCATCACTTTAGTCTACAAGACTCATTCGTCTAAATGACTTTCTTTCCCTGGAAACAAATACCTTCATGCCTTCTGTGGGCACTGATGTTCCCAATGACAATATCTATATTTATTGTCATTTTTATGACAGCCATACACAGGATACCACTGCTGTAGGTATAGTGGGCATGTAAAGTGGAAATTCCAGCTCTTCTTGCAAAGAATCTTCTGGTTCTTAAGAAGATGGGTTCTATAAATTCACTCATGCTTTGCAATGCTCTGCTCTTCTGCCAATGTCAGTTCACAGACTTTGGAGTTTTCCCTGCAATGAAAAAACAATATCTTAAAATATGTTAAACAATATGTTTAAATTGTGAAAAACTTGTGGCCTTTCAGTACTTAAAATGGTTTATCAGAAAGATGGAGACAGACTTGGTACTAAGGCCCATAGTAATGAGGCAAGCAATAGTGGTTTTAAATTGAATGAGGGTAAATTTAGATTGGACATAAGGAAGATATTTTTCATGAGAAGGGTGGTGAGATGCTGGAACTGTTTGCCCAAAGAAATTGTGAATTCCCCACCCTTGGAAGTGTTTGAAGTAATGTTAGATGGGGCTTTGAGCAACATGATCTAGTGAAAAATATCCTTTTCCATGGCAGGGACTAGATGATCTTAAAGGTCCCTTCAAGCACAAAGCATTAGAAGATTCCATGACTATTAAAAATTCCTTTCTTGTGTTAAAAGTAATGCTACATATACATTTTTTGAGTAGTTATGCAATGGTCTAAGGTGAGTATCTGAAGAAATTGGCACATGTAATTTTCTGGATGCTTTTATCACTTGGTGAACACTTAAACAGTTCCACTGTGCAGTTAGAAAGCCAAATATTCTCAGTGCAAGCCCTAACAGGTACCGACACTATGTGTCCTTTGAGTGACCTTAGCAGGAGATTGCATCTACCTTTTCAAAGGTTTCAGGGAAGCTTTCCAAAACTGCACAACCCTAGACTTTCAAAACATGTCCTTAGCATGACGGATGACAGGAGTTCATGTGACAAAGAGGCCTCTAAAATATGCTCTTCTACAGAAATAATAAAGATTGTTATTTATGATTACTTTCACAGGTTAATAGAAGAGTATAGATTTTTCAAGGAAATCTCTGAATTTTGTCCAGTATGGCTTATTATAAGAAAATCTATTTCATTCAAATATTTTTGCATATATGTAATGCTTAAAATGTCATGTCATCTTACTAAAAAGGGAAAGATGGATCTGATCTGGACTCTCTTTACCCTGCACTGGACTACTCACATAAATACATACAAAATCACAGGAGCGTTAGCAAAACAGATTTAATGTTGAAATAAAGATTACAAAGATTGAAATCCCAGCATCATAGAAGTCAGTGACAAAACCCTACTGATATAAATGAAGCCAGGATCTTTTCATTATATAAGTCAAGAAGATAAACTTTATCTGGCTCGAAGCATTTCAGGAAACTTTATGCTTAATATTCAGAAGATAATTTAAAAAGATAAATATTCCAGAAATGTTGCCTAATCTTTGCTAGACTGGTGTGGAAAACATTTAAGCAGTAGATGGCTGCATATTGAATACCCTTAGCTTATCATCATTCCAAGGCTGCTTTCTCAAGTAAGTACTTGGTAAAAATCCTTCACTCTTGCAAGATAACCAGTTCCTGGTTTAGATATCATACATGACTGAATCTTAAATTGGTCACTTAAAACAGTAAGAGATTAATCAGAGAGCCACTTTTTAGAGCACCACTAATAGAAATGCTCATGGTTAAAACATTTCAAACATTTCTGCTTTTACTTACCATGTATAAAAATACAGAAGCAATTTGTTTTAGAAAAATGCACTGTTTTTGCTAGTCATTAAATGGTTTCTTCCTCTGTGGTTGGTTTCATCGAGTGGGAGCTGTTCAAGGATGTCCTCGTGTGCCATCCCAGGCACTGACTGTGACTACTGGCTGCCTGCAAACCACCCAAGACTGAACACAGAGCCAGTAGGTAGGCTCAGCTCTCTTCCCTGCACAATGCCAGATGAAATTGAGAAGCTAAGTGAATATGGACAGCTGGGCTGCACTCACACCAGCTGGCAGGATGGATCTGTGTAACAGAGGCCGACAGGCATCTGTAGATTTAAGGTGGTGGACTTGATGTCGTGCCCATCAGAAAAATAAATGAGGGGAATCAATTGTATATTTGAATATGGGTGGGCACAGAGGGAAGAGTTCCTTCAACATAGATCTCAGTAGCACAAGAAAACTGATAGTTCATAAAAACAGGTGAAACAGGTGACTTCTGATTGTTCTTACTACATTTAACAAATTGAGATCTTCATTCTTTTTTCTCAAGCAGAATTTAAAGATTTTTTTATGGTGTATATGTGACTTTTTCTTCTACAATCAAGACTGCAAAAGTCTCAGTTTCTCGACCCAAAGGAAAAGAACTGCAAATGCCTTTCTCTGGATGTCTCTCTGCTCCTTCATCCATCTTAGAGCCCTCTAATCAGGCTCCATAAGCAAATCTGAATGTATAATGTATTTTTACATAACCTTAAATGAAGGTGTTTAGGAGCATAGCTCAACTTATCAATTTATCATTTTCTTTGAGTTGGTGAGGTCACGTGCTGCTTTCTTCATCCACAACTGTATGCAATCTTGTGAGTTACCTCAAGTTAAATGGCTTTTTTTGTTGGTTTTCTTGTAATTGTAAACCTAATCAGGGAATTATGAGTAGATCAAGTAATTTTAGTCTATTCCAAAGCAATTTGAGCATCCCCTAGCTCAAAAATTCTTCCCTTCCACATTTCTGTCAAGCACACAAAATCAAACTCAGGTAGTATCGATCATGAGACACACCAAGAACCTTATCTCTTCTAGGCAATTGTACTGCCTTGGTCTCCCATGAACTCCTGAAGCTCATTTCTCATTTAAAAACAGAAAATGTGCCCTTTTCTGCCCCTGATGGATATTAATGGAAAATATTTAAATTTGCTGAAGGGAATTTCTCCATTTTTTAACCTCTAAAAGAGTAATAAACCCTGTGCAGGATAGGGATGCTCTGCCTTTGGGGAAAAGTATTGCTGAAGCTGAGTAGAGACTGAAGTGACACAGCATTTGTGCCTCAGCAGTTCCCACTGGTCTCCCTCCCATGCTGTCTCTGCTACTGTAATTGTAATGGTGCTGATCTAAAACTGGTTTGCACACACACAGAAGGCAACATTTGTGAGGAGAGATTTTATCTTTTTATTCACATGAACTAAACAATTGGAAAAAAATCTATATGTTCTGCTTAGATAGTCCTTCTTGAGGCACATATGGAAAATAAGGCCACTGGATAGCTTAGCTATTGCACTAGGCAGTGACTGCTGTAAATTTTATTCAATCTGCCAGCCAAGGATGGCAATGAAAATGGAGTTGCATAGAAGACAACAAGGCTTGTAGAGCATGTTAAAATCTACTGAGGTAATTCTAACATAAATCCTGAAAGGTGCCAGGACTGTCTGCAGTCTTGTCTTTGAAGACATATGTGGAAGACTTTGGACATGGAACAAAATCTTTCTGCAGGGCATATGTACCCTTCCAAATCTCTTACTTTCCACCAGTCAGAATGATTTTCTTGTGATACACAGTATTTATTGCTTCTGACAAGCCGGATAGCTGAATTTCCTCTGCATTCATGTCTGCATTGAGCCACAGCCATAGTCAGGGCTGACTTGTCTGGTGGCAGCCCCTGGGGCAGGATGGGCTTCTGCGCTTCTGATTTTGAAGACAGACAAAATAAATTATAAGGTGATGCAGCACAGCCATAATAAGAATTAACACATGACATGTACATGATCACTTATATCTTCAACATAATGATTAATCAAATTAATCAAAGCTCAGAAGATGGGCACAGGCATTAAGTTTTTTCTTTTATCCAGTTAGAATGGAAGAGAAAAGCAGCCTAGCCACTGTTGTCCACACATGAGAGGCAGTAAAGGACAGAACTAAGTTATGATAATGACACTAGGAGCAATTAACTCTGAGTGGAGAATGACACTGATGTAATAAGAAACTCTTGTCACCAGAATTATGGGATAGACCTGACTTGCATCCCAATCCTGCCATCTCTCTGAACTGCTGCAGTTCCAGCACTCTGGACACCTCTTGACCAAGTGTTGCTTCACTGTGATGGGGTAACTGTTGTATCAAAAGATACCATCAGAGTATTTTTAAAATAACTTTGGGAGTTTTTTTAATGGCTTTTGATCAATAGCAATGTTATCATCAAGCATAGCAAGCATTAATCAACTGTTTATTATTAATCACAGAAAGCAAAAAGCGAAGCTAATTCTAAATCACTCATTTTCCTTTACATGCTTTTTTACTGTTTTTCTGCCAAGCACATTGGATATAGGGAATTGTCACTCCTTGGTGCCTAACTTTGCCAGGGCAGAGCTGAATGTAATTGGTATGTGACTATGGGATTCATCTTATGAGATTTTAACCCATGTCTTCACATGAAATATGTCGTCCTACAGAAATATCTACCTCTCATCAAGGGCTGCTGAGGATGTCTGCAGAAATTACTTGGATGAGAAGTCTGGCATTAAAGTTAGGTGACATCAGTCAAATCATGGGCAAAAGCCTATCTAAAATGAAGGCACTAAAATGCATTTAGAAATCGGGGAAATGTCAGACATCACAATTCTTTAATTAGGAGCAGAGAAAACTACACTTGAAACATTGACAGCTAAGGATGAGGGAAAATAAGAACAACTTAGGAGAAAAGGCTGCAAATGCCACCTATTTATTTATTTATTACAAAAAACCACAGTAATACGTTGTCAGGAAATAATGCCAAGTGTCCTTGTTATCACAATGCTGTGATTCCTTTAAATCAAGTCCAAGTGACTGTGGCATTGTATGTATTCATGTTTTCTATTTATTGACATTTCTTAATTTAAACAAGAAGAAAACACAGAACTGGGTTGAATCCACTGAGACAGATCTGTTGCTCAGCAAGTGATGCTACTTGGTTCCTGTTGGTCATATTTGACTTTGGTGGAAAGGACTTTATAGCTGAGTGCCTGAGTTTGGCAGGACTCAAATCTTAGACTGCGTTTGAGGCTTTGTGGAATAATGACAGAACTGGAGTGGCCTCCAGTTGTCAGAAAAATGGGAGAAAAAATATAGTGCAGGGATTAAACTGTCATCTCTTTAGAGCACCTAGTGACATTCAAGCAAATTGATATTCAGTAATCATATTTATGACCTGTTGTGCACCTCTGATATTAGGCCTTTGTAATTTTTGAAGAGTTTTGAAGATTAAATTGCTTCAATTTCCTGTGGGGTTTTTTTGGACCGGATCAGAATGCCATCCTCTGATGGAACTTTCATCTTCTTAGAGCAGAAGAAACTAGAATGGATTGGGAAAAGTAAATGGTGTATAGAATTATTATAATGGAAATTAATTTTTCTTTGTCCAACCTGCCAGGGAAAAGAACTAGTCCAAGATGAACACATCTGTGTTTCACTGCTGGATATATATTTGATTGTTGTAATATTCTGGACAGACTTCATCTGTAATCTTGTAGAGATTAATGTTCTGATTTGTGTCCATGTATGCAGCTTTCCATGTCCAAAACTGGCTGAAAGCCCCAGAGTACTTTCTGAGTGTGTCTGGGTGTATCTTATTACTTCCTTTATGCTTGCAGTGGTATTATTGTGGTTGTCATACTGAAGACTGTGCCACTGCCATCTACAGCGGGCCACAGGTACAGTCTGAGATTCAGCTCTGATGCGCATATGAGGAATGACTATTATCTGCAGAATTGCATTCCTATAATACATCTGGAAGTGCTGGATCATTTCAGCTTCCATAAGGGTTGTCCAATACATAACAATGAGAAGATATGTGTGTTCACCCAGTGAACTTCTCTGCTCTGCTGCAGCATTGCTCTGACCTACATGAACCATTGTCCATTGCAAAGACAGTGGATGCCAGGCACCAGCAGAGGTGAAAGTGTTTCTCAGGCAGGAAGCTCCTGCTTCCTGTGGTTATCAAAGCACAGAGGAAGTGCCCTCTGGCTCCCATGAAGGGACCTTTGTTTCCAGTGTTCTTTGTAAAGGCATCACTCTAGGCACCAGCTCCTCTGTGGGAGACGAGAGGTATAAATGCTGGACTGACAAAAGAAATGGAGGCATCAAAGGTGCAGGATGTGAGTGTGCAAAAAGAAATGTCTCATCCAAAAGTAACACCTCGGGTCAGATGGGAAGAAAGCAAAGGAGAAAGGCTTGCAGAGGCAGGGGAGGTGAGGGATATGAACTGAGAGGTAGGCAGAAAGAAACGTGGGGGGATGGTGACAGCTCTGCTGATCAAACTGAAGAAAGGACAAAGTAAAAATGTGCTGAGAGCTTATAGAATTAGCTCTGTGTCTAAATATAGACTGTTCCTCACTATGAAAAGTCAGTATTAGCCTTCTTAACCTGATTATATCATATGGCTTTGGAAAATGTAGTCAATTTGTTCTACCCAGATGTGGTAATTATTATAGCCTCACTTACTGAACCTGTTTTAGAAGTACCCATCAGAAAAATGTAATGTCCCTGCTTTTTAAATTTCACTTTCAAAGCATCTCTGAGCTTAAGCAGATAGTAGAAATGAATCATAAAGACTTAGCAGAATCCAGAATGTTCAGCAGCAGATTTGCATGACTGATTTTCTTTCCAGATAGACAAAGCATCTCCTGATGGAACCCAGGCATAACAGACTACAATATTCAAAACAAGTTATGCTGCTACATGTTTACAATGCTATTGCTTTCAAATCTATTGGACAAAATATGTCAAAAGCTTCTTTGTTCATAGCTTCTCTCTAAAGCCTTATTATTATTTCTTCTCAAAGCTCTGTTTCTTGTGATTTTTATCTTCTGTCTCTTGACAATCTTTGTGTCTCTTAAAGCCCTGGCTGTTCATATCAACTGCATAAATAAAAATCCCAGCTCTCTTTTTTCTTCACGTTTCTTTTTGATTAACCGAGAGAATCTGGGAAATCGACCCAAATCTAAATATACAGAAGACACCGTATATATGCTGTCCCAGCAGCACCTTCTGGGCTGTACTGTCCATCTGAGAAAGGCAGGAAATACAGATTTAAAAATCCCGTGATTTGAAACACCTGGTTAAAGTTGTTGGAGGCTTTGTAATGATGTATGAATATACAGTCAGACCCTATTGTTCGTCCTTCTGTTTAAGAGATAAAAACATCACAACTTAAGAGACTTTGGTCTGTTCTCTTGTTATTGTTGCCTCCTTCTCACCTAGAAATGTCAATAATTAAGTAGGGCAATAGAACTAAGGTCAAAGATATCACTATTGCTGTAGCATTTGTCCAGGAGGAGGAGACAAATGAGGAAATAAACAGAAGAAAATCTTCACATTTTCTTCTATTCTTACCTCTGTCACCTCCTGACCTTCTTGATCAAGCTACTGCTGTGCTGGAGGGCTCAGGTCGAATTGAGCATGAGCAGTACTTTTTGGCATCCTGGTGCCCTGTTTGTCTCTGGGTCTGTGAAATCCTGCCTTTCTCAGATGGACAGCACAGCCCAGAAGGTGCTGCTGCTGGGACACCACACTCCTGGGTGCTGACTGATAGAAAGTCGGGATAAAGGCAAGAGCATGTAAAGAGCTCAGATGCAGCTCCGAATTCATGAACTTAGAGGCTGCCTCTGTAAAGCTGGGCTAAACAGACATTCCTGAGAAGGATTCTGTACTCCTGACCCAAGCCCAGAAGGGCACAGCTTGGACTTGCCTGAGGGAAATGCAGCTCACCACCATTTCTCACACTGCAGAGCAGGTATAGCTGTTCACAGGCCAGGCTCAGTGTTAGCCCTGCTTATCTGTTTCCACTGAGGGTGGTGGAGAGGAGATTTTGGGATCTCTAGGAATGGGGACTTCCTGCACACTAGAGTGCTAATTTTGGTGGTATTCCCTGATTGCTCTGGAAACAAGGCTTTCACTTGATAGGCATTGCTGCCATGGATCTAGCCAGTGTTGCTGCCAGCACTGGCCTTCTTGGCTGGCTGGGCCACAATGGCTCATGTTCACTTGGCTTCAGTTTTGTTGAAGCTTTTTTCATTAACTCTTCTAGCCTATAAATCAGTGATTAAGACATGCTGCTTTCAATTACTCAGTGGTCACAAGCTCAAGTCTGTTTGGAGCCATCCCTACAGAGACAGTCTCCCTGTGCTCCACACATCTCTGTTAGCAACACCAGGAACTAATTTAGGATCAAATTTAGAGTAGATAGAGCACATTATCATGCATGCATTATTATCTGACGTAAGTGTTCAATACACAAAAATTCTCTTTTTTAGTTCTTCTCTTGGGTAAGCCCTGGTAATGGGGTATTTTCTTGCCCTTGCAGCTGTCTGGGGGTTTCATGGCCTTATTTGCTGTTGTAACAAGTGATTTTGAAGCTATGTGAAGCTCTTCAAACTACTATTACAAATCAATTGACAACTCTGTACATTATTATGTGTTCCATAATGATGAAACCTGTGGTAGATAAGCCTGTATCATTAATTTCAGTTTTCAAAATTGATACAGGCAGTCTCACAATCTTAAATCAAGTTCCCAACTGCTCACATCTGCATTTTTGGATTATCTTTTAATTTTGGGTTCATACTTTTTTGACTGTAAATACTTAAGACTAATCAATCTACCAGTGTCCTACAATTTCAAATAGTCAAACTTTAGAAGGCTGAAGCCCAAATATCCATAAACTTCTGTTCCCACTACCAAACATAGTCTTTCACTGTTAAGCATGTACACAGACATGAGATAATTCCCTTCTAAAAATGTGGCATCTAGGGGGGTACTGTTGTCCTCTCTAGGTCTATACAGATAAAAACCAAAATCCAGAAATAACTGCAACTAAATTGTACAGAAAGTATGTCAGAAAAGCATGTTAAAATAAATTATGCAAATGAAATCACATAGTTTAGAAAACAATATATTAATAGAAGAGTTTAGCTTCTAAAACAGTATTGTTTTACACTCACCCATACACTCTTTTGCTCAATTTCTATTGCTCCTACCTGCTCATCTTATGGGACATCATGACTAGGAGGGTCTTCCAGCCAAAAACTAGAATTTAACTAGAGATACTAAGACTAAAGACAAAAATAATTTCATCTTGTTTATTTGGTAGGTAAAAATGTCACTAACTTTTTGGTCAAACATGAAAGATTTAATTTAGTGTTTTATTTCCCCTGATTATACTAAAAGCTACATTTTATAGCAGCTATGATGTTAAAAAAGCTTAGCACACACACAAAAAGATATAAATTTAAATAATAGAAATTATTACTATCTTAGCCAAAGTGTCTGAAAGAACAGTTGCAGAAAAAAAGGATGGCATCAAATATTTCTGGATATTCCCAGGTGTACAAAACACCTTATAGTCCACATGCAAACTCTTTATTTCCACTTCAGATTTTCCACATTCATCCTCCAGCTTCTGGCTTGTGTTACACTAGGCCAGATCCAACACTCATCAAGTCCAGGAGCCTGGCACTGGCAGCATCCAGTAACAAATGCTGAGGAAAAATATCTGCTCCAGGCAGCTGTACAGTACCAAAGAATCCTGATCCAAAGGTGGTGAAGTTATACCTAATACCCCTTGAGAGGTATATTTCTACTATGAATTCATTGTTACCTTTTTAAGCAAATAACTAGAATCTATAAAATCCCTCAGTAAGTATTCCTACAGCTTAACTACTGCTAACAGTATGAACAATCAGCTTGTTTGGCCTGTTTTCAGATTATCTTCCCTCAATGTCCACCTGATAATTCGTAACCTCTGCTTTGGTTTTTAGATCATGTTAGTACTGGGCTGTGTCTGTGTGTGTCTGTGTTAGGTCACGGTTTCATTTCCCTTGTGTACATTGCTTTTCAGTCATCTGCACAGAATTTCAAATGCCACTTTACTGCTTTTAGAGAGCATAGAGCTCTTGTTAAATGTTTACTCCCACTGGTGAGTACACACCCATTGATCAATGTGCTCCCATCTCCTTATGCAGTGAAATGGTGGGGGCCTGTGGGCTTTTCTCTCTGACATGTTATCCATCCAATCTATTGGCCACTGTCAAGCCTCTCCTTTGACATCTGCTCTGCTCTCAGCATCTTTCTTCAATTATAGTCACCAGAACTAGACACAATATTCTCTTGGTGATCACAGCAGTGTCAAAACATGTCGAGTGCTCTTACTTGGTATGTGACTGCTTCCATGTCCAAGGAGGCCATTAGCTGCTTTGGCCACAGCATCACAGTAGGAATTTATGTTCATCTATCAGGATCCTAAAGTCTCTTTTAGAAACACTGTTTTCCCAGTCCCCCATCCTGAAACTATAGCATACACTTTTCCCTACTTTACTGAATTATGCACTCCTGACATAAATACACTATTATAACACAAATGTGTCATTTAGTGTCACAACATTGCGGGAGGCAGAAGGAAAAAGGAAGATTGGAATGACAGCTAGGATCAGCTACACAGTTAAATGTTAAATGTCTGTCATGGGCTTGCTCTTGGGGAAGGCAATTATTGCAGGGTCATGAATTAATGCACTGTTCAGTAACCTGCTACTCACTGTAGCAGCCTGCTGCGTGTGGTGGGGCACTGTGTCACTGGCACACCAGCAAGGAGTCTGTGACCACTTCCACATCTGCTTGTTCCACTGCCCATGGAACTATAAAGAGGAACCTGAGTTGAGCATCTGAAACTGATGAAAGGCAGCAAATTTGAAGCTATGCTTTTCTCATGATATTTAGTTTTTGAACAAATATGCTTGTGCAGCTTCATCTTCTGATACAAGGCACAGCCTTGGATTTCCTGGATGTGACATATTTGAATGGTCATCAGGAAGTCAGGAGGCAGAGCCTGCTCTTAGTGTTGAGGCCAAAAAAGAGGAGTGGAATTAGACAGAGAGAATTAAAATAAGAATTTTATGTGCTCAATTCCGCTTTAAAATAAAATCAAAGTAAGTATTTGATAGATTTGTGAACATGAAAGAAACAAGACTTGATCTAAATTCCATGACAGTCACATAAATATTTCAGGAAAGTCACATCTTCACTAATAGAGACTGGTTCTTTCTTTGCTGTAAATATCTTAGAATCATAGAATTGTTTAGGTTGGAAAAGCACTTCAAAACCATTGTGTGCAGCCGTAAAGTATCAGTATCAGTAGCACGCAGCAATATCAGGTTAAGGCATGTTACACAAAGTGTAACCTTAGGGTAACTGGCATATTTCACAAGAAGCATAAACATAACAAATTTAATGGCTAATCTGAAAGGAATATTGTGTTGTAGGAGGCATTGTTTCCTCAATATTCATTGTCTTAACAAACTGGATTTTCTCAGTCCTAACTGACCCTTCTTCACTATCTTCTTCCTAAGAGAGACAAAACCACAGCAGATTGTGAAATAATATTAACACAATATAAAGTATTACAGTTGGAAGATTTTGTATAATTTTGTGCTTCAAGATGCATAAGCCATAGTTTCAGGTTTGTCAGTTTTTAAGAGAAAGGTAGTAAGAAATCTCCTTTGTGCTCTACCTGCATCTAACATGTGGATCAAATTCCTTTCTAAGTCAGTTACAAGACTCAGCCCTATACCTGAGAAAGCATCTGCTTCAGCTGTGGGAATGCAGGGCAGAAGGGGGGAATAGGAGGAAAACAAGGAAGAATTAAGGAGCAAATACCTGAAGTGCAAGCCAGAAGCCTACCTGTGGCATTCGTAATTTTGGCAAAGTAATGGAATTTATTCTCAGTGAGCTTCCCTGCAGTTATGTAATGGGATGTAACTCACAGCAGAAGTTCAAATGTATGAAAAGGAGCAAAAAAATTAAAATAAGTTGCCTGGAACATATATTCCCAATGAGAGATCTTTTGAATGAAAAGCCACCCTTTTGTGATATAGAGTCATTCCCTAGAAACAAGGATGGGTTAAGCATATGCTTTGTGCAGCTGAGGGATGGGATTCTGCACTAATTGCACCTCATACAGGTAAATTCTGAAGCCAGTTATTTACATCAGTTGAGAGCAAAGCCTCAATAAGCAAAACATCCCCATCCAAGGCAGTGTGTAAACATATATCAATGTTAATTACTTGCTTAAGTCCTCCTTGGAAGGACACAAACAGATGCTTAATGGTAAGCAAAATTGTAGGGGTTGTTTTGAATATAAATAATCTTAAGCCTGTAGGTAAGGTTTTTCCTGAAACTAGGATTTGATACCGTATAATTCAACTCGAAACAAAGTACACCTGTTGTTCTAACACATAATATCTAATCAAGTTTCAAAGAGAAAAATGCGAGTGGCACTGGAAAATCTTAAAATAGCTTCTTTTAAAGGCATATTTCATATGCCTTTGCCATATTCATAATCAGAAGTGTTTGCTTTTGTCAGAACAAAGAACATTTTCTTGTAATCGATTGGTGATATTTTACTTCTGTTGTGACTTCTTTAAAAGTTCTTCTAGAACTGTTTTCTTCTCCATTACATTTCCCTAAAATAACATCACAATTATTTTCATTGTCATTATTAACTAACACTATTTATTGTGACTATTTTACTACCACTATTAACATCAAAACAAAAAATACAGAAACCATAATAATGAACATATAATCATTTTCTTCTGTGTTTTATATGCGGGCAAAGGAGGAATAGTCACCTCACTTCAGGAAATTTCTCATGCATCACAGGACAGGTACTTGCCCTGACTGACTGCAGGAGTAAATGGTATGAAGTTAGAGGTTAGTTCATCATAGCTTAGAGAGGCTGTAATTGCAATTAAAATATCAAGTTTGATGGAAAATGTAAAAAACCTTGTCATTCCCACTGAAGTTCGTGGGGCTCACAGGGGTGCAGGAGGCCAGGAAAAAGGATGGAGTAGATGGAACTTCAGCTACTTTATTTTAAAGCACTACTTGCAGATCCTTTTCCTGGGGTTGTCACTATGTGATCTTTACAAAACTTCTTAGCCTACTGGTGCTTGAATTAATCAGATCAATTGATTGAACTGGCTGGACTGATAACATTGTGCATGTGAGACCAGGTGCCTAACGCACATCAGCTCTGACACTGTGACCACTGAGGGCCCAGACAGAATCAGCTGAAGCCACAGGGAATGACTATAACCTACACTTAGTGGGGCTTAGAAAATAGGCCAAGTACGTCCCTTACTACTTGTGGAAACACTAGCACAACAATCTCTGGGTTTGACAAAGCCATGCCAAAAAATGAGTGGAGACAAAAGGATTTATCGTAATGTGTAATTTCACTTAAATATTAGAACTTTATGGTCTTTAAACTGTACCTTGCAACACTTATTTGTTGATAAATAATATTAAAATGAAGAGAGAGATGTTAAATATGTCAAATACAAGTTATGAAGTAGTAAAATCCTACAAGATTCATTACATGTATTTATATAATAAAATCATAAGTACAGTTAAATATAATAGTTAAAATTTTATTTTCTTGATAAAAGACACATGCTCTTCATTCTAAAGTAATTAGCTGAAAAAAATATTCTCTTTGATTTAGGTGCTTGGTGTCTTTGGATATGCCCTTGCACAGTGAATGACATCCTGGATCACCCTGTGATCTCAAAGCTTGCTTTCTGCCTCTTTGTCTGTGGGCCTGTAGCAAGCACATGACCTAATTCCAAGGGTGCAACAGAAGGTTAAAGGAACAAGTTAAAAGAAACACCTAAAAGACTCAAAAAAACCTATTAATCCCTTGTTTCTCTGAAACAGAATACAGAGTATTCAGCCTTTGAAGGAGCAGCTTACATTGCAGCATGTATAAGCCACTCATTACTGCAGTGCTCTGGCTGAAGTTAAAAAAGTGTTACCAAGATTTTGACTTCTCATTACAATTCAAGAAAGAAAATAATTTCAATCTTTAAAAAAAATCTTGACAGTGAAACTGAACTATTTCCTGTCCAGATCCACTGCACAATGGTCTTCTTTTTTTCACTTATGGAAAAGAAACCACAAAAGCAAAGATTATGCCAGATGAAATGTTTAACTTTTCTTTCTTTATCTCACTTTTTTTTTTTTAGACAAGGTTACAGGTCCAGGAAAAAATATGCCTGTGTTTCACTGCCTTTTTCCTGCACAGGCTGCCCTTCCTCTGTGAGTAGAGTCTCTTGTGTTGAGTCAGGTTGTGCTGAAGGGGATGGATGATTCTTCAGGGCAGAAAATGCAAAGAGTGGCTTGTGCTGTGTTCAAATTTCTGCAAGGTCTGATAACCTCCCTTTTTTTCTGGCTGTTCAATTCCTTCAACTGTGAAATCTAATTTCTCCCTGGAAGAAAATAAAAAGCCATGTGGAATCAGCTGTAAACATTTGTTCTCTATGATTTGAAGAAACACAAAAGATCTAAGGATCTCTGATTATTTTTCCAAACTTGAAATTGTACTTGTACTGAGAAGACTTGCATTTTCTTTGCCTTCTGCAACACAGGGACAAACATAAAAGGTTTCTTCCCCCAACAGATCTCAGAAGCTGGGCTTGGAAACTTTCCCTGTCCTTCAGAAAGATGGTTGTTGTGAGACAATTTCATGGAGTCATGGAATCATAGAATAGCCTGAGTTGGAAGGAACACGCAAGAATCATTGGGCCAGCTCCTGGAAACTGGCAGAAAGGCCTAGGGTATCCTGGAGGTTAGAGGTTTTCTCCTTAGCATTCTCCAGCTGCTGCTTCTGTTTCTTTCTCTGGTGCAGTGGTTTGGATATGGTGGCCACCTACAAGAATTTTCTGGTGGTAGGGTACTCTGGCTCCAAGTGGGCAGCTGGAAAATCAAGATGGAAAGGGACAGCATCCTGACAAGGGAAGCTTGGAGAAGAATCTGACTGATCTATGGTGTTTGGAGAAACAGCCATGTCAGAAGCTCAGACATGGTGAGCTCAAGTTGAAGCTCCTGACTCCCAAGCACATACAAATATGTCCTCAAGCCAGGTGAAGTGAACAAACTGGTTGGGAAGTGCTTGTCCTTGTGCCTTGGCTCTACACCCTCAAGAGCACCAGCCAGCAGGGGAAGGATGGATGTGGAGGAACCAGGGCAGGAAGGTGGGCTGGGATAGAGCAGGGACAGACAGACCTGACCTGGGCAGCCTGGGGGGCGTGGGGCAGAGGAGCAGGCAGTGATGGGAGCAGCAGCCTGCAGCAGCAGCAGCTGTGCAGCCTGAGCAGGGCTTGGGCAGCTGGCAGGAGGTAACACACTCCTGGGCACAAGGTGGGATGCTGAGAGGCAGCAGAGGTGTCAGGCCAGGTGCTGGGCAGGCAGGAGAGCTGTCAGAGAACTGGAGCACTCCCATTCTGCTGCTTGGGTATCTCTGAGCAGAGACTCCATCCCTCTTGTCCCCCACTGCTGCCCCAGGAGCAGGCCTGCTGGGGGAGGGACACTGCAGCAGGCTATGCTGGCATCCCCTGTGCTAAAGGAGGCCAAAGACCCCTTTGTTTCATAGCAATACCTTTTAGTTTTATTATACATTTTATTATTAATGTCTCTTAAAGGTGTTGCTTCACTCAGGTTGAGAGAGAGCTTTTTCCTTCATTTCAGGTGAACTATTTCATCAAACTGAGCTGTTTATTCAGAGCTCTGAAGAAACACAGAACTTGGATTAATACAAATCTTCGTTTAATTTCCAAATAAAGCAGATGTAGAGGGCAAGAACTACTAGTTCTATGACTTCCAAGTTGTGGATAGACCTGCACAAACAATAATATCTTGTTATTTATAAATTCTATTCACCTTCCTGATGAGACATAAAATTTTTAAGTTTGAATGTTTTGATAAACTGACCTTTTTCAATCCACTACAGTTGAAGTACATTTTAGTTAATTACACCAGTTGCAAAACACTATCTTAGTGTTTATAATTTATGATTAAGGTGATTCTAACACAAACAGTGCATGAAAAGTGATCTGAAATAAGGCAGGTAATTTACTTTAATATGATAAAAAAAGCATACAAAAAATGTGAACATATTTCCATCAAAACACAGTATTTAACTATCAATATCTACATTGATATGATGAGATATCTGTAACTCTTGGAACTCATTTTAGCAAGTCATATTTAGGCTAAGGGATGGAACAGGTTCCTGATCGTGGTGTAATGGAAACCAGTGAAAAAGACAATTCAAGTATACATGGAAAATATTCCTAACAATCTTAATGTTTTCTGCCTTCTAATTTTAGAACATAATTTTAAATGGTGTTTTAAATTTTCCTGCCTTTCAGCCGTCACTTTTCAGTAAAAAGGGTATAATGTATTTTTCCTCACATGACAAGACATTCAAAATCTTTGCAATATGATACTTACTGGTCTGTATATCAAATGGCAGTCTAATTTCACTCCATGAAGCAAACTCATCTTCCCCCTGCCCCTGAAGCTCTCTTGTTCCATCAGTCTTTTGTTCTGTGCAATTGAAAAATTGCTGAGGGACAGAACTCATGTATACAGGGTATAAAACCAAAAGTACTTTGTGGGGACCTGCCAAAATAATTAATTATTTCTGAAGGGTTGTTCATGGGATCTAGCCTCAAATCCCTTAATATGATCGCTGAAATGTGTTTGAATGTGCAGTTAGTTTACTCTGGTTTAGTATTAGCCATTTGTTTACCATGTGCCAGATGAGTTCTATGTGAAATGGGATATTACTCCGTAGGGTGACCAACCACAATCCTACTTGTTCAAGTCATGATGCAGTTGCCCAGAGCTGGACTTGTGCTTAGAGTAGGAGACTGAATTCAGTGACCCCTGAAAGTCTCTCCCAAACTGGACTGTTCTGTGGCTGCTTTTGAAGGTTGCAAACATTATGCAAACAGTACATCTTGCAGGAATAGATGAGAACCTGTTTTCTTGTTTTAAGGTCTCATCAGTCCTGCACTTGGTGGCACAAAGCTGCAGCTGAGGGCCAGACTTGCCTTACAGACATTTCAGAAGCAGGAACAGTCTGGTACTGTTATATGAGCACCAGTCTTCTGTTTTTGTGACCCGAGCTCCCTCTGAAAGCCGGATGGACTTAACATATCTGTTATCCTGTTAACCTGTCTTTAAATCACTGAGGTTTGGCAGAATTTCTCAGTCACCTAGACAAGTAAAGCTAACAATGTAAATTATATATATTTGTATAAATCAGGTGTGAAATACTATCTTTGCATTATTACCAAACAAAGTAACGGGTGTCAAATGACCTTAAGATTGAAACAAAAAAAATCATTGTAAGATTTTTTTTCAGATAACTTATATTTTTTTTACACAAGCTTGAAATCTGGTTTTTACGTCAATGAGAACGGATTATTTTTACATACTTGCCTGGTTTCAGTAGTAGGAGATTAAACAAACTACAACATGCCTTGGAATTGCTCTATCAAGGTTTAAAATAAGGCCTTTCTGACAGACCTATGTACATGTGTGGCCATCAGCACTGTCTCTGTGCTAAAGAGCAGGGCTGGAGCAGCACACCACCAATAGTAGCATCGAGTGGATTGTGGACTGACAGTACAAACTAGAGATAAATATAGAAAAAAAGATCTGTGGGCCTGGCTTGGGTATATTTCAGAGTGCTAGGAACTTGCTAATATCACTGCAAAGATATGCTGTCCTTTTTGAAAAGTCACAGAAACTAGGGAAGAGAAGAGAAGAGAGGTTCGGAGAGGGTCGGAGAGGTTCAGAGAGGTTCGGTTCGGAGAGGTTCGGTTCGGAGAGGAGAGGTTCGGAGAGGAGAGG
>VWYI01013720.1:0-19850 GCA_013399455.1 Anthoscopus minutus | reverse complement strand
TCGGAGAGGAGAGGTTCGGAGAGGAGAGGTTCGGAGAGGAGAGGTTCGGAGAGGAGAGGTTCGGAGAGGTTCGGAGAGGAGAGGAGAGAAGGTTTGGGGGGAACTAGTTCCATTAATCAAATATTTAATATCTAATCTTAAGATGTAATTCCGGAGAAAGTGAAGACACTCCTCACAAAGATGCACAAGGACAGGGCTAGAGGCAGCAGACAAGTTGCCTCGGGAAATTCTGTCTTTATATAAGGAAAAAAATACTTCACTGTGGGAAGAGTTATTACTGAAATTGTCTAGAGTCGGGTTGGAAACAGCTGACAAAAATACAGGGCCACCCTTTCCGGCAGGAGTTGGGGGCTCCGGCGGGGCTCCCAGCCAGTCTGTGTTTCTCGGGAGAGCCAGAAGGTGGCACGGCTCGGCAGCAATTACAGTCTGTAGGGCTATAAGCGCTGCTTCACACTCCAGTAAATGCTGAAAAACATGTTGATAAAGAGAAAAGGGGCTCAATATGAACCAGTTCTACTTCAGAGGAAAAAAAAAGCATATTGTAAGATAAAAGTTTACTTTTTGGATAATTTTGTTTCAAAGGTGTGTTCTATGGCTGCGTGCCTAAGCCAGGTAACACTGCTCTATTCTGGTAGCCCTTCCTTGCATAGGGGTACGCTGCAGCTTAATGGTTGCCTTCCTTGTCTCTCCTGTCCTGACAGAAAGGCCATTTGACAGGTTAAGGAACGTCTAAACAGCACCTACAGGTGCTTCATAGACAAGCACTTTGAGTTTCATGTTACACATGTCGAGTGAGCTCGAGGCATCATCCCCCAACCCAGCACAGGCTGATCCTCAGAAAAGTCCATCATCAGTCACCACAATCTGGAACTCTAAGGAGAGAAGGCATTTGAGACCTTGCTGCTTACCTGTTTAGCCCATATCTCATTCCTGATGGGTATCTGAGGAATCCCTGGGAAACACGGAGGCAGGGAGCAGGCTGCACTCTGTGTAAGATTGTTTTCAAGTGAGCAGAAACAGTTGATAGAGATGATTTGACCCCATCTAATTTTGTTGTAGATTTGTTCTGCTGTTGTATGTTATTGTGCTCTGATAGAAGCCAATATCACAAACAATGTAACAAATCAGACTATTTCTGTTGATGCAAAGAGTTCTGGTTGAGCAGTGTTTGCCTTGGTAAACAGAGGTGGATGAAAAAGTGAGTGAATGATCACAATGTATCATGTTCAGGTAGACCCAATGTGCAAGTGAATATTGGAGCTGAGAGGTTTTCCCAAGCTCTTTTTAGCTTGTATGGATACAATACCTTAATCTCAGGAGGAACTCACGGAAATGAGCAGATATGTAATGTAAATGTTTTTCATAAACTGATGACTACTTACACCTGAGGGCACTGGGAACACTGTCAGTTTAAAAAAATTTAGCTGAGTGCTTGAAGTAAAAAGCCAATTTATTTTTTAATGATGGATTTATAGTATTGAAATGTCATAGCTCTTAATTACAGGACAAAGAGGCAGGTCCAAACCAAGCAGTTTGAAGGTTCTTAATATGATGACGCAGAATATATTTGTATGCATGTTTGAAGAGAACAATGTGATCTGGCAGAAGATGTATTTGATAGATTAATGGTGGTAGAGGGGTTAATTTGATGAAACTTTTTAAAAATAAACTCAGAAACAAATTTTAAAGGACTTAATGCTGGCCCTGGAAGCCCACTGTAGTAACACAGTGGTCAGAGTATTTGTTTTGAGGAGTGGAAGAAAAAGGAGCACCTTTCCTTAAGTTATTTCTTTGCCGGGTTTGGGAGAGAATTTGAAACGTGGCCCTGTGGAACTTGTTTTGCTGTAGGCTGTAGGGAATTCAGGGTGGCTTCTTCTGGTCTTTGAAACTGCTTCTGTGAAATATGTATTGGATTAAGAGATGAAACCCAAACCTCCCCAGAGAATTTGTTAATCGCCATCACAATGTCAGTCTCTATCTCTGTGGCCAGTGGTTGTCTGGGTACTGGAACTGGTGGGAAAGGATGAATGTAATGGTTCTCCTCCTTTGCTCAGAGCAGGAGAAAAAGCTTTAGTTCAAACTTTTATTCACAGTGAAGCAGAGAAAGAGAGTGAACTGCACTCTTCTGCAAAGCTGCCAAAATTACTATGCAGGACAGAGATTTCGGATTTGTTCCTGCGTCCTAATGAGTTTAGCCTTGTGTATTACAGAAAATACCTACAATGACAAGCTTAAGAGGATTGTGTCTGGGGTTTTTAATGTTGTCTTTTGCCAGAAGTTTTGTATTAAGAGAAATGAATTTTTGATTTGATTTGGCCACAAACCCAGGGATTCTACATCTTGGAAATACCATAACTGCGTTAATATGGTGCTTCTCAGCAAGGGTAATTAGCCCACAAATAATGAGGTTCTGATGTAGTTACATTGCTGCCTGTCCTGGAGCTCACTTTTTGCATGACAGTTTGAAGATCTTTGTGCCATACTCCACTGCTCAGTGTAAGGCTGCCCTCAGTCATCTTAATGTCTTCCTTATGTCTTTTTCACGCTTTCACTCTGAAAAAAAATGACTGTTCCCTTTCCTCTTAATGTTTAGTGCTTACTGAGTTTAGCAGACAAGGTGGAGCTTTAAAATTCAGTCAGTTAAATGAATTGGTGGAAATTTGCAGCAGCAGAGGCTGTCTGGTGGCCAGAAATGAAGGCGAAATGGAGAAGAACAGAACATTTCATTCTGTCTTCATCAGAAGACAGCCTGTAGAGTCTGTTGGGTCACTTAACACTCAACTGTGTGCTGAAGTAGGAAGCTCTTTGCCCTGGGGGTACTGGAATTTCAAAAGGTTTGTTTGTCATCAGCCTGATAATGATAGAGCTCTGACACCAGGACCCAGCCATAGCAAAGGGCTGGGTGGAGTAACATATGGTTATTTTCAGTCTAAACTCCCTTTGAAGTAAAACAAGTGCCATCAAATAGGGCTCAGAGTGAGGACAGAAAAGGGGGAGGAAGGAAAATACGACAGACCCTCAGATGTGATTCAGGGCACAGGAAAAACACTCACTGTGGATGCATACACTCTTCCTGTGGTATATGTGTAAGGATGGCAGTATATGTGCACAGCAGCACTTCTTTCAAGAAGAAGAAAAAATCTTAGTCTGTGCTTTAACTTATTTATGTTTAAACTGTGTGAAATGACAAAATAATTGATAAGGCTTGGATGTGCTTCCTGTTTACTGAATTGAATCTTTGGATATGAACTTAGTGCAGACAGACCACACTGGTGTAACCTGTGTGAATGAGGGAATGCTGACATCTAAGTAAAAATGCTCAAAGGGCTCAGAGTTGGGCTCAGAGGTGCTCAGGGCTAGGTGAGGTATTTTATTACCATAGAGTAGGCCGCCAGAACTCTTATTCTTAAAACCACAGCAAAGAACCCTATTATTTCTCAGTTATTGCTCTGCAAAATGCAGTGTTCTATCCCTGGAGTGATACTGTTGGTTTTGCTTCCTTCCTTTATGAAACACCAGCTGAAGAGGTTAAAAGCTTAGATTTCAGTTTATGGAATTCATGTTTTTCCAGACTTGCTGTTGCATGTTAACAATCAAATTTTATCATTCTCATTGACTGTCCCTGGACTACATCAATGTCCTTTCTCAAAAAGGCTGCCAAATATTTCAAAGGGGATTTTAAATGTTTTAAAAGAACCAGATTTAATTCTCCCTTCTTGTTTATTTGCAGTCATTTGTTGGTGTTGATGGTTTCATGAGTCTTCCTCATACCCAGGCCCTCCCTATGTATTTGTGTAATAGAAAAGGTTCAGCTTTCAAGATGTGAGCAGCAAATTTAGGAAGGAATTCTGCAGTTATACTGAAATTCTAAACGAGGTTCAGCAGGCACAAACCCATACAAAGTTGAAAGAAGAAAATATGCTGAATCTCACACAAATGAGTGTATGCAGTGCAGCACAATTGTTGTTGATGAGGTTTGAAAGAAAGTGCAACATCTCACTAGCTGGCTCATTTGAACTTGAATTGTATTTGAAACTTGAGCCTAAGTTGCATAATGGCTTTGTCAAAACAAAATGTTTGCATTTGTAAATTTGTCCTTTGGAAGAATTCCTGCCATATTCTGCATTGCATATGTTCCAGCCAAAATGCTGAAACACATGTAATTAGTACTTAAAATGAAAGCACTTTTATGACCTATTCTGAGTCAAGTATGAGCCATGTGATTCTGAGCACTGAAACTGTGAAAGGTATATTGAGCAAGGGGCCAGTCACTAATGTATCAGGCCATGCATTCTTTATATCCAAGACAACCTTAGTTATTCCCATATATCTGCTTTATGTGAAGAGCTGCAGTAAGACTAAATGTCAAATCTCAAGATTCAGAGATAAAAGCAAGAAAAAAAATTAGAAAGAGTTTCTTGATTTTATTTTTAACTATAGTGGAATTGTGCGATCTCTTCTTATCATTTGAATAACTTTTCAATGATTGGTCAAATTGCAGTTCTTATATAACATAAAAACTAGCTGTCTGATACCTCCACATATGAAATTTCCAGATTTTGCTTAAAAGGAATGTTTTCACTTAGGAGATGAAATTGCTATTGACTGATCTTAACACTTCCTGGTGCAAGTGTCCTGAAAGCACATAAAGCACTGATGGAGAAAGTCTTGGTTGTAGCTGCTAAAGACTTTCATAACACTTCCTAGAATCTGAAAGTTTTCATATTTTTCAGGAAATGATGGATTCAAATGAGGAATTTCTTAGCATATCAGGCTTCCAATTTAAGCCAGGAGACCTTGAGAAAGGTGCCAAGGTCAAGGCCAGGAGTTGGATTCTCACTCTTTTCACATACTTATTCCACTTCCAAAGTGCCTTAAATTTGTCTTTGTAAAAGTGCTGGTTCTAGAGGGGACATCTGTCTGAGCAGCATCCAAATAAAATTTAATTGTGCTCAAAATCTAGACCAAGGCACTGAATTTCAGCTGTCTGGGAATGCTGAGCAGGTTCTCAGACTCCCATCTCCTGAAGCAATGTTGTGCCCAAGCCTTGTGCAGTTTTACACAGGAGAGAAGTAGCTCTGTGTTGGAAGAGCTTCAGCCAGCTGTGCAGAGGCTGATATGGCCCCAGAGCAGATGCTGTGCAATACTGGCTAGAGCCTTGTGTGCTGGAGCAGCTCCCTGCTGGTCACAGACAGTGGGCACACTGCAAGGAAGAGGCTCTTGTCTCTTCCTGCTTAGCCTCCAACTAACAAGCGACTGGCTTCTGGTGAACTACAGGAAACTGAAAACATGGGAAAACAAAAACAACTCTGGCCAAAACAAGTGGTGAACATTCAGAACAAAAACACCATTTCTAAATTACTCTAATTTCTGAAAACGGAGGCTGAGGTAAAGGACAAAATGATCTATGCAGGGTCACTGAGCCTGCTTGGCAGAAGCTCTTGGTTAGTGGCTCACCTTCTGCTGCACTGTTTTGACTCACTAGAACAACAGAAGTGTCATCAGTTATTGCCAGGCTGTTTCTGTGCATTGCGTAAGGTACGCTGGCTCACAGAGAGCTCTGAGGAACAACACAAGAGCTGGCACAAACAGGACAGCAGGGAGTGTGCAGCTGGCAAGAGCAAGCTCTTGTGGTAGCTCATCACATGTCATGACCCTGCTTCCGACACAGTGCTGGTGGCAGGGCATGGCAGAGGAGAGCAGGTGTTCTCACACTTCATTAATTTGTTTGTTCTGTCTGGGAGTAGATAAAGCCAATGGCCTCCCTTTTAATTCCATAATCTTTTGCCTTTTTATGGGCACATGTGTGTATATAGAGAAAACCACCTCTATTTTCAGTTGCTTTCATATTATATTTACAAGACTAAGTTGATTATCTTTGGGAGAAACCATTGACAGGGGAAAGCAACCCTGTAACCTACCTAATCAAATTTACACAGAAGTATTGCAGGTATACAACTTTGTGTTATTGTGTCAGTCCGCAAAGATGTGAAACTAGCCCATGAACAAATGATTGATTTCACGCAGCATTTTTGCTTCTAGATGTGTCAATTCATCATGGGTACATTATCAAACATATCTTTCATAGCACAAATGCTTTTTTGGTTTGTTTTTTAATGTACGAGTATTTTTCTTTATATCAGAGCAGAAGGGCTATCAGAAAACAGAATTGTGAAATTCATGTTACTATGGCAAATGCAACTGATGCTGAGAGGGAGCAGATGTGCTGGGCCAAGGCCTGGGAAGTAGTTCTGGAGAGCCAGGAGCCTGGCTGAAGCCAGCTGAGCTCTCAGGAGGGTGCTCTGCAGTGTGTTTTCTTTGGAGACAGGGAGTTTTGCCCTTTCTCATCTCCTGGCTGCTCTCTCCTGTTCCTGCAACCCTCTCAGTTGCGCTAACATAACTGTGGTCTTTGCCATAAACTCACTGCTGTGTGCTAAAAAGGAGATGCATTTCCTTGGTAAGGGCTGGGAGTTTTGGTGCAGTGTTAGAAGACTGAGAGGCAAGGAGGTGGTTTCCTCTCTCCTGCTCAAAACCCATCCCGAGGAGGTGAGGCCTTCCTGCTGTTACCCATCAGAGCAGACTTGCTAATCCTGCTGGCTCCTGCTCTGTGCCTCCACGTCTCAGCCATGCTTTCTAAAAGCAAATACAGTCAGAGCAGTGTTAGTGTGACGTGCATTGATTGGATTCTTCTACAGGAAAATAAATCTCATGGAATTAGTCTCGCTTCATTTGTGCCCAGAGCCTTGTGTTGTTTCAGAGCAGCAGTATGTGTTTGTAGGAGGATGGTCATGGGAGCAGCGACCTTTAGTTGGAAATATTGCAGTGTGCCTTCATCCCTTGCCTCAGGACAACAGCTTTCTTTTTTTTTTTTTTGTCTTTTTCCATTCCTCTGAGGAGGATCTGGTTTCAAATTATGTTAAAAGACTTAGGGTTACTTTTTTTCTTTGACACTGCCCCAAACAAATACTTTCCATTGGCAAAAACACTCTTAATTTTTTAGTTACTATTGAAGTGGTTTTTATTCCTCCTTCTCCACCTTTTTTAATATGGCAGAATCTCCAAGGCAGAGAATGAAGGTCTGGTTAGATCTATAAATCTTGCCAACAGCTTTCTATTCTGAGTTGCTGGGACGCTGTTATCTGATGTCTGTATCTGATTTGGCTATTATGTAACAGAATTTGTGTAAAACTTTATTCAACTATTAAATGAACAGCAGTCTCCCTTTGGAGGTTAAGCTCATTCATTGAAGTAAATGCTATGGTCAAAACCAAGCACTGTTTCAGGGTGAAGAATTGGATCTATCTGATGATCTTCATATGGCACTTGCTTTAATCTTGGCAGAGGCTTTGCTGACCAGAGTAAGTGGCGACTAAGGCATCTGCAAATTGTACCAGTTGTGCACTTTAAAACACCTAAGCACAGCCAGGAGTAACTCTTCTGCAGAGCCAATACTGGTGGAGGAGCAATGGATGCTTGATGTCATCCTTATGAAGTTTTGAATGCCTCTGCAAAAGAGAGGTAAAATTTGCCTGTTGGATCTTTTCTGCTGTCTTATCCCAGTACTATTTCATTTCAGCAAGGGATCCAGGGTCACCTGCTCAGAGGCATGAGAGTTGCCCTTTTCTGGGCTTCTGTAGCATTCAGGCTTGGATGAGCAGCCTCTCTGCCAGTGGCAGCTCTCTGAAACTCACCTAAAGGAGGTGACCCAAAGGTAACTGCATTGCCCATAGTTCTGATGCCTGGCAGCTCTTGCTGTTGAATTCATGCACATCTATAGACTAATAGTTAGTTTTAGTTAAAAATAAAGCTAGATCTTTTAATGAAAAATCAGCGTAAAGGTGTTGTAATAAATTCTAATGCAGCTTTAATTGAACTTTTTCATAGAACAGATCGAAAGGGTGAAACAAAATCTGTACAAAAGTTCTTGTCACAGATCGATCCATAGAACCTTTCTTTACTGTGCATCCATTCAAATGCCTGATACATCAGTTTTGTAGTGATGTAACACTGCTGACTTTTTCCACTGCGAAGTTTCATGCATAAGTGAAAGAATAGCTCTCCTTGTGCCTTGGGAGCAATAATTAAATCCTGGTTTTAGTTGACAACTGATGATTAAATCATTCAAATATCAAAGGAAGCACCTATTAACTATGTCTTAGTAAATTTAAGGGTGAATAAATTTTTATACATAGTGAACGGGCCATGGCATCAAAAATTCAAATGGAAAAAAGGAGGAAAGTTATTGGAGAAATGCTGATATTAGATTACCAGGGTGGCATTGAATAAAGACAAAATATTACAGGTTACAATTCCCAAGTAAAGGCAATGTTTTAACTGGGAGATGATAAACACAGATTTTTTTGTGTGTTTAACAGTGTTTTTTGGTCTTACTACATAATCCAAGTTAAAGTAGTGCTGTGTACTGAAAACAGGAGAAGGATTAGATGGAAATTTCCAAGTTCTATTTTAAATAATACATATCCTGAAAAAATTACATTTCACTTGATGAATTTTACAGTGCAAACACCATAAACCACAAAATTGTAACTTTAGAGAGTTAAAAATGTTAACATCACTCCTGCAATTGAGTAATACTTTAAACTAGCTTTTTATATGTCCAGGATAAATGTTAGAAGTAATTCAAGTTGAAGCTCTTTGATAAAAAGGAAGGAGGGTTTTACTCTAACCTTATACATGAGTTTAGTAAGAATATTAATGTATATGTAATTCTGGAGATGGATTAACTGTCCTTAAAATTTGACTTCCAGCAACTTTTTAATGCAAATGCTGAAATTAAATCATAGCTGTACAAAATACTGATGCATTATAGTATAAACATAAACAAATGCATGTCTCTAAATAAATACAAATGTTTTTGTTGAGATTGTAATCATTTTGCAGATATCATGCAGAAACTGCTCTATTATATTTTGAAAGTGCTTTTATTCATCTTCATAAATAAAAAAAATATTCTGGATCCAATTTACTCATGCTATAAGTGAACAGTGAGCATATAATTCTTCTCTGTGCCATCTATCTGAATTTAGTCCAGTGATACTGAGACTTGTCCCTAATTTACATGTAATTTCCTTTTTCCTGAGTGCAGTCTCAGTTTTTATTTCTTCATTTACAATTACTGCATATTTCCATCGCTTTGAGTGGAGTCAGAATGGCAGGATGGCTGCCATTTATTTTACTCACTTAAAGGCACTTGCAACTTATTTAAAATAAAAAACCAAAAAAAACCTGAAACAAAACTACCAAACAAAGAAGACAAAAAAGAAAACCTCATTCTGGACATGTGATAAATGGGATGTAGTGTGAGAGGGATGGTGTGAAGCAAGTGTGTAGACAGACTGAGGAGATGGAGGAGGGAGCATGAGAAGGTGCATGAAATAGAACAGATGAGATTAGAGGAGACAGGAGAGATTGCTTAAAATACTCACCTCCCTGGTGTGGGGAATTTAGGTGTGATAGTTGGAGCTTTCCTCATATGGAGAGTAGAGACTGTTTTCTGCTTGCCTTTTGTAGGGACTATTGAACTGTTCACTTACACACTGAAGCTAGGAACTTCCTGGAAAAATAATCGGACACAGTATGCAATGCCTAAAAATGCACACGTATTTTTCAAAGCAGCATTGGTTCTGGGGGCCTGAATTGTGGTTTATAAGTGTTTTGGGTGGGCTGTACTGAGGCTTTCACTTGGAGTGGACAGAGTGGACAGAGGCTTTTTGATAATCATTGTTTCACTTTCTGCATGGGAGACTATATTTGGTTTAACTGGCTCTTTATTCTGGGTGCTTCTAGGCACCCATATATATGCTCCTTTATATTAGACTTCTGATCTCCTCCTCTCTCACTCGTGGATTTTCTCAATTCTTGGCTTTATTGTTCCAGATATGTAACTCATTTGACCTAAGTTCTGCTCAAACTACAAAACTCCTTTTTTTGAAGCTGACCCAGAGAGAAGATAGCACAGCACCATTTTTTATCTTCGGATGTTGAGGCTCATCCGAGGTGAGCAAAAGCAAGTGGAGAGATGTGTGAGCCTATGCCCAACTGGCAGCTGAAACCAACTGGGGCCCAGAGATGCTGGGCCAGTGGAAGGTATTTCTTGCCTCAGCAGTTACAATCCAGCTAACCAGCGAGTTCAGCAGCTGGTTCACTCAGATTTAATTTGCAATTCTTTGAAAACCTCAAAATGACTATTATGTGCTTGTAGGAACAGCCAGATCTGCACACTCCTCTGCAGATGTCTTGGCAGTCTTCTCTTCAATAGGCTGCTGCAGGAAAAATTGACCATGGCTTGAGCTGTGGTACTTCTGCTTTCCTCATTGAGCACAGTCTTAGGAAAATGTGCAAGCTTTGCACTAATGTTGTAACAAAAACTGTAAAGCTGTGGGTTTTAAGATCCTTGCTAATTTCTTCTCCTCTTTTTCCTGTCCTAGAAACAAAACAAAACAAAACAGAACAAAAAGAGGAAAGTTTAAAGATATAAGAAAAGGTGGAAAGGCTTAATAAAAAGAAAAGAAATGAGGAAATTAAATGAAGAAAGCAAACCCCCAAATTGTAACTCTTCACATTAGGTGTAGAAAACCACACAAATTGACTTCAGTTGTTTGCTGCAAAGGGATAGACTATTTCTTTTATATTTCTTTTATATATATTTTATTCTATAACAATATGTATTTTTATTTTTAGTGTAAAGCATTTGAATTTGTGATCATTCTGTATGCAAGTAGTATTCATTGAGTTAATCTGTATCCCTTGTAACCTTCTGCAAGGTTATTTAACCATTGGAGGTTTTATGGCTTATGAAAACTTTGGTGGACATGTTACTAAACTGAAGTTAAGCTTTTTACAGGTAAGAGAATCTTGACAGAAAAGAGGTCTTGGTATTTAAAAGGCTCCATCTGCCTCATGTGAATTGATGAAGACATTGCAGCCTAAAAATATTGCAGGTCTTTGTTACTTAAGAGATATAAAGGCTGTTTATAGACAATGTAGACTCTGTGTTAGCACTCAGATTAGAAGATCTTCTAAGATTTATACAATAAATATATTTCAGAAGTATAAATTCCCTTCCACTGTACCTTAAGAGAAGTTTTCTTTCTTAATACATACTTGTAACTCATAGTTACAAGTTAAAGTTATGGGTATCAGAAAGACAGCAACCTTATATGCTTCTTGTTAGAAGCAGAAAAAACCCACACATTTTTTTCCAAATGTCTGGTCAAATAGGAACTTGTCTTGGAAAAATTTCAGTGGTGTACTAGGGTATTATGAAATGGAAAAATTTAAATAATAACATAGAGAAAAAAAGCTTCTAACTTCACCTGCTTATGTAATTTCCTATCCGAGTAGCTTTCTTGCAGCAAAGTGTGCCTTTTGTCAAAAGAAAGGAAGCACAACAAAAAAAGCTTTTTTTCATGTTTTACTTGCTCTCTCTGAGCAATTAAAACTAAGAATTCAATCTTTCCTGTCTTTTGGATGTGAATGAGTTGACAAGATGCTTATTTTCACTGATAAGTTTGAGATTAGAATGCAGTGTGTTATTAGGGATTGATTCGCAGATCTGGACAGAAAAGTCACTTTCTTCAGTGCAAGGTTAAAGTATGAAAGAATGCCTTTGTGGTCTACAGAAATGTGTCTTGCCAAAGGAAAATGAGTTTTTGTCTTTACTGTGAACCAGAAGGATATTTTTATCATAAAAAGTTGGGAAGGAAAAACAAATCAAATATTTCGGGACAGCTTGCCAGTGCCCATGCTCCTGCTCCACCCTCCTACTCCAACCTTCAGCCCTGACCTTGGCCTCTGCATTCATCCCCTCCTTCTGTCCCAACAGCTCTGCAGCAGGTCAAGGGCGTGCAAGCATCTGTGTGTGACTTCCCTGCATCTCTGCAGTGTCCAACCCAAGGGGAGTTCAGCCCAGGAGCTCATTCAGGCAGTGGCTTTAGAGGAAAGAGCCTGCAGAATTAGAAAGAGCATCTATGCAAAATAAACAACATGTGCAAGGAAATGTAGTTTTCCCATTATATCTTCTCATAAATCCTTTTGTTTTCCTCCTTCCCACTGCATGAAGATGAAGCTGCCTGTGATAACTTTGGGTGCCCTGAATAACTGCCTGTGTCTTACTGTTCTGCCTCCAGTTCAGTAAGGATGGATAAGAGGTATTCTTCAGATAAATGGTATCTCCAGGCTGTGATTTTGT
Organism: Anthoscopus minutus; assembly: GCA_013399455.1. Taxonomy (NCBI): domain Eukaryota; kingdom Metazoa; phylum Chordata; class Aves; order Passeriformes; family Paridae; genus Anthoscopus; species Anthoscopus minutus. The sequence continues at coordinate 7,639 of VWYI01013720.1, read as the reverse complement.
CCAGTCAGAAAGCTTATTGGTTTTGCATATTTCCTGTAGAGCTTGTAAGGTTCTACAGAACTTACCTGAGCACCTAGACATCACTGAATAATTGATAGGAAAAGAAGATTCTCTTTCTATTTCACGCGTTCTTCAAACCAGATAAACTCTCTGTCCAGGTGCTTCTCTTTCTTCACTATCCTTGCAGAAAGCAAGGCAGCAAAAACTTTTATGCAAAAACCACAAGGCTGATGTAGTGTTTTGGAGGCTAGCTTTAGGCTGGGGCTAAATAATCCAGCATTGAAAGAAAATAAACTATATGGGAAAAAATAAACTGTAAACATTTAAGTAACAGGGCACCAAATTATCCAGCAAATCTCTGCTCACAAAAACATGATACAAAGGGGCACATCTACACAGTATTTTCAGACTGATGGGATTCCCTATCCACAGGATGTATGAGCTGGTTCAGGTCTGGAGCAGTGGAGCTGTGCTGTGCAGTTTGGTGTTGTGGTCAGGCTCAAGTATTTTTCTTTGGGTATCCATAGCTTTATCCATAAGACATCTGCTCCATACCTAGCTTACATTTGACTTGCTTGCAACAGGGACAGAATTCACTGATAACTGTTTGGATAAATGCACCCAGACCCCCTGAGGAGCAGTACAAAGTGCACAGAGGGACCATTTCCTAACAGAGGTAGAGGGTGATAATGTGTTCTATCTGTAACTGCAGGCAGATAAATGAAGAGAAGAAAAAGCATCAGTCATTTCAGGAATGTTTACCTTTTTAGGCTGTTCTAATCTGTTTCTGATAGGCTGATATGAACTAGTTGCTGTAGACTGGATTGGACAGGATCCATTTTTTTGCTGCACGCTGTAGCTTGGACAGGATATTCCTTCCTCTTCAAGAAGGATAATAAAAGTGTATATAGAGGAAAAGATGCACACATTTTTTTCTCACTTGGCATTAAGAGCATTAGGGATGATAGAAGGAATTTTTGTGGGATAGCTTTAAAGGAAATGCTATGAATGCCATCAGAGGCATTCATGTTATGAATGAGGTGTCTCCTGAGTCACCTTTCACAAAATGTTGCTATATTTTTCTTTTTGTTTCTTTCTATTACCAGTGGATGCTATCCCAACACACCCCTTAATTGTGAACTCGAGTTGTTTCATACCAAGAGAACAACATGTAAGTGCCATGACTGAAGACAGAAGGTGGATGATAGAGCATTGCTTCGCAGCACAGAGATCATGCCTTTCAATTGATCTGCTTAGGAAAGGTACCTGTCAGTAGGTACCTTCTATCTGCAAGTAGAAGACCCTGCAGCTAGAAATTCCTACATGTACAAATGCGTTGTTAGATATGAAGATCCTTACCTTTTGATTGGAAATTGTATCCTGGTTTACCAAGATTGCACATATTTTTTTCTTGTATCCCTAAGAGAATGGCTGCTTATTTAGGTATATTAGAGTTAATGAAAAGAGACTATCTCTGCTGCAAAATGAAGCTACAAAAATATGAATTTGCAGTAAGGTTATGCCACAAAAACAGCAGAAGCCAGAGCTGCTTTTGAAAGATTCAAATATGGGAATAGATGGTAGATTACTTCTAAGGGAAAGAGCTTGAGAGGTTCTCTGAGCAAAATAAAGGACAGGCCTGTGTTCATTCTGATTTTAGCTCCTTACTGCCTCTATTTAGCAGTATCTGTAGCCATCATAGCCTTTCTCAATTAAGATAAAGAGGCACCTCCCAACTGCTGTGCAGCCTTGATAACTCCAAGAAGTACCTCATCCTTTACTGTCTCAGTGTGGTGGCTGGAATTACAAGGCTCTTGGCTTTAAAACCTCAGCTGGGTATATAATGAGTCTCAGGCTTGCAGATATGCAGCTCATATGAAATGCTGTGATTGAATTTCTTGCATTAATTGTGCCCTTAGAAATAAGCAAGCTGGTTAGGAAATTATTTAATTTCATCTATGTTTTTGGCAGATGAATAGGGAGGACTCCTTTAACCACAGAAGTCTCAGCCAAGAGAGAAATTCAGATAGAACCAGGATTTCAGGAATAGACTGAATGTCCTTCAAGAAGTACTTCCAATCCATGTCTGCGCTTCTGCAAAAATAAACAAAAAAGTTTTTGTTGTCACTGGCTTCAGTCTTAAAAAAAAGTTTTTTATGACTTCTCTCTTTTAAGGAGAAAATACAACCAGACTTTATAGACAACTGAAGAACTTCTGGTAAAGATATAGTCAGTATATAATGATCACCTCATTGTGGGAATAGACAAATGGTAGCTAAAAGGACAAATTGCAGGATCAGGGTCTATTGCTACATCCAGAAGGGTGGACAGATGAGTGCTTGCTTGCCAAAACCTCTTCTGAGACAAAAGAAGAGAAATTCCAACTGCTGGTCATGTCCCTGAATGGTCTATGTTTCTGTCTGGGACACAAAACCCCATTGTGTTTAAAATGGAAATTGATGATGATTTTTATCTATATTGTTACATAATTTTTTGTAAAGGGAATTTGCAAATTTATATGGTTTTTAGTACCACAGGTAAATCCCACATGTCACACTGTATGTGTCATTCCATTTGAACAAAACGGAGTTGGAGAAAAACTACTCGATTATTTGAAAAGTAATCAAGGATTTTTTTATGTATAGAAGATTAAAAAATTATATACAGAACTACTAGGAGTAAGCAAATAGTGGGAACTAATTTGTTTTTTAAATAGAGTATGGCACTTCACTAGATCCAGCAGCACTTAGTTTTCTGATACTAAGAGACAAGAAGAGGCCATTCAGATGTGAAATTTGCAAACTGAAGACATAAGCTAATGCATTTTTTTGGCAAAAATTTATTTAGGCTTTGGAACTCAGGCTGTAGGAGGTTGTTGATATTGAGAATTTTACATGATTCATAAACCTTTTGACAGAATTACAGAGTTAATAAACTTTCAGGACTATGGTGATTATTAAAAAAAAATATCAGAATGCAATTTAACCAGATCCATCTGAGTTTTAGACAGTTTCTGGTAGAAAACAGAAAGCACTTAATCTGTCTGATATGAGGTTTATGATGTTTCCTCTGGAGTGCCTAATGATTGCTGTTACTTGAAAAAGTTATTCTGAGCAGTTGGAGAGATGCTGGAATGATTTATTTCATAATTCCCTTTCCTAATGCTCTACACACATTTATTTAAAAAGATCCATGAAAGAGTTCAAGGCAGAAGATTTGAGTCTTTTTCTTTCCTGGGCATTTACAGTATGTAATGCTCCTGTGATGTTCCTGTTAGCATCCTGTTCTTTGCCCAGCCACTGGCACAGTAAATCAAAAAGCAGAGCTCATCTTGAATGCAAAGATTAGACCAGTGCAAAATCCAGATGTCTGTCTGAATTAAGCCCCTCATTTCTTCTGTCTCCACCTCAAACAAATTCCTGAGAAATTATTGATTGTATGCATCCAGCTATTTCATAAATCCCCTTACATTTCATATAAGAAGCAATTTCTCACTAATGAAAATAGTGATCAGAACAATCTAATGGAGCGTGTAAAAGGTTTTAATGATTGATTCTATCTCTAACACTGATGATTTCTAACAGCTTCAGGTGCAGGCTTACTCCTCAGATGGTTCTGTGCATTTTTATGACTTTGAAAATCCTGTGAATTACAGTCTCAAAGTCCATGAAGCTGCAAGAGGCTCTGCTTCTGTGGACTCACAACCTGTCTCTGCCTCTGCTTCAGCTGTGTCCATGGAGTACTTAACACAGCACACAGAGATCATTATCCAGAGGAACCTGGAGAAACATCTCCTTGTCTTACGTCCTTCTCCCAGCCCCTTAGTGCCCAGCAGTGTCCCAGTGAGCACACAGTGGGGGTGTCTGTGGAGACCTCTCTGCACATGGAACTCCAAACTGCACCTTGTGTCATTTTGGATATCACAGTGTAATAGGAAGGGCTCTCTACTTTGCTGTTCTTATTACCCATTTGTGCCATTCAGCACCATTGTCACTGTGTCTCCCTATTCTTATTGTATGCACCGGTTTTTTTGATTCCTTCCTTTCCCCAAGATATATATTTCTCCCAGAAATGGTTTCTCAAACCTCTCACTCTCTCTTTTTGATGAAAGACTCTTTACAGGATTTCTCCCTTACTGGTGGTTGACAGTTATCCTGGTTTAATCACACATAAAAATGACATTTATGTGGTATCCCCTTGGTTTTCCTGATCATAAATGCATAGTTTAAATAAAACCAGATTTACATTGATGTCTAAATCTTCCATCAGCTGTCTCCCCTGACCTGTGTACTTTGATATTTATCATTACTGTCTGCTTACGTTCATGGAGGTTTTCAATCCATATGACTGTTTCATGCTAGCTGGCTCACATTAATTTTGCAAGTGAGGTTTTGCAAGGCAGATTGGTGTAATGGTGGTATTTGTTTCATTCTTTCCCTCCGCTGATCTTGTATTTCTGGCTGAAAGCCGTCATAAAGAAGCGGTAAAAGCAGTGTTGAAAGACAGGAGGTGCAGCTGAGTTCCAGATGTGCAGCATCATGAATTTACAAACTAATACAAAAAAGAAATGCTGTTTGTAGATGAGACTTCCACTTATATGTGTGCAGAAGTGTTTTCCTTCTGCCATTTGTCTAACTACACCCCATCTGTGTGAACTACTGCAAAAATGCCAGAATAGCTGGTAGAGTCAAGGGAGATTTATGGTTCTCCTTGCCAGATGGAGCAAGTACATGTTTATAAAAAGGGAAAGAAAAGGGTGTAACTGAAGTTTCAAAGACCACAGATGGATGTTGAATGGGAGGACTCTGACCTTGATGCTGTATGACTTTTTTTGAAACATAGGAAGTAGAATTATTTCACCTGATTTTGAAGGTCTCAGCTATCACTGTGGAAGATAAGGATTTTCTTTTAAATTTAGATTTCCATTTTAGCTCAATCTAAATCAATCAGGCCTGTTGACCTCAGGAAGTAGTTTAGATGCAAATGACTGCATTTTATATGACTGCTTTTGATCAAAAGAAACTGTTTCCTGAAGTTACTAGGGAGGGGGAGCTGTTATCCTGCGCTGTGCCAGAACAGAGAAGAAAGGCAGGCTTTCATTTTTATATATACCATTCTACAGGTCTCTTTCCACATTAAGAGCAGCTGTTAGCAGTATTACATATGTCACTTCAAAGTGCTTCCCAAATGCTTCTTCCTGTGCTAGGGAATAGCTCATGGCCTGGCTGTCACCTCCTTCTTCACATGAAAGTGTGAGATAGGGCTGGAAACCTGTTTCCCTACACTTTCACTCATCCTGGAAACAGAACTGGACCTGAAGTTGCCACGACTATAAACACACTTTAAAATATTTCTCATTTCAATGGAGAAACCAAGAAGCAAAGCTTGGGACCTCATGTTCTTCATAGATTTGTTGGACACGACTAAAAATTAGTTTGAAGAAACTATGCCTTCTCTAGGTCCTTCCCTCCTTCAGACAGTATTGCCAGGTTGTGTAGCCTTACCATGAGAGTGTAGACAGCTTGATTTTTCATTTAATGCCAAATTTCTGATGCTGTTTTGTTCATCCAAAACAAAATCTTAAATGCTTTCTGACTGTTCTGCCAATATTTTGGGGGCCTCGGAGACTGAAGCTTATAAAGAATTCAGCAAATCAAGATAAGAGTCAACTATTTGTTACCAACAGAATGAAGCCAGATTTTCAGCACAAATGCCATGGGAATCTTTCATTGCCAGAAGATAATTGCTGCTTTGTCTCAAGGGCTCATGGCATTTTGCGTTTTTCATAGCTGAAAAGGCCACTGCAATTTAGGCTGTTGTCTCAAAGGACTGAATTAATCCTTCTTAACTAACCAGCCCCAGTTTATAACTCCCTAAAACTGAACATCCCATTAACTCTGACATGAGAGTGTTTCAGGCACTCTTGCTGCATGACATAAGGCAGTCTTATGTAGCTCCTCCGTTATTATTTGTTTTGCAGAGATATATGGCTCTGTGGTTTTATTATCTTTATTAAGACTGACATATATGGGGGAAAGAGAAGGTGAATGCATATTGCAGTAACATTTCTATATATGTACTACTAACATTGTAATCAGATACCTTTTATTTTTTCATTGGTTCTCCTAAGTATGATGATTAAGCATGAGCTTCTCATTGTTCTGCAGCTGTGATGTTTGTCCTTACCTATGGGAAAGGAACTATGGGAGGGGCTGGATGTAGAAATAACTCAGTTCTCTTGACTTTGTGATCAAGCTGGCAGCACATTTCCAGTTGAAAGTGGTTGGATGATGTTGGTACCTTTCCTGCTTTTATTTACTCACCCTAAAAACCCTCAAAAAACCAGAATTGTTGATAGAGCCAGTGAAAATCTAAACCCCCTAAATACCAGAGAAAGCACAAATTCTGTGATAGAGATCCTCTGGGGTAAAAGTAGTGAAGAAATAGCAGTGAGCAAGGCTGCAAATATAGCATTAACTTGGCTGCGTTACATTCACCTTGTATCTGTTCTTTTGTAGTAATTTTTTTTTCCCAAGGCAGTGATAAAGTGCATTGTGCCTCAGTCTTTCACCAGGGGACAGTGTCTGTGTGCAGTTTCAGTGTGTTGAACATTTAGGGGCTGTCTCCTGTAGTGTCTGCCAGATAATTTGTTTTGACTTTGAAGAAAATCACTTTGGCTGCCTACCTCTCAGATGGTCATGGTCCATGCAACTTCATCTATTGCACTTTATTATAAAATAGAGAGTAAGGCTATGATTTCACCAAGCTCTGTTATGCATGATCATTCCCTGTCTTGCTCTGCAGTCCCCTGGATGCTGGTGATTGGAGTACAGATAAGGGCAGGAGTCTGCACAATCAGATCTAAATTCAGCTGCTGTGAAACAAAACCTGTAGTGGTAGGCAGTTCTGGTTACATTCATAACTTCTGTCCATGTAAGAATTATATATACTGGGGCAAAGCACAGTTGAATTTGTAGATATATGAAAAAAAAACCCCTCAGACTTGTATCTGCTTATGCTGTTCAGATTTCACATCCCTGCTCCCTTTCCAAGGCCAGATGCTTGTTCTCAATGGGTGTCTTTGAACCAATGCAAGAAAAACAGCAGCCGCCCAGCCTACAATTAGAGCATGAACTGTGGGATGGCCCTGACCACCTCTGACAAATGGCCACTGGAGGGTGGGTGGTTATACCCAGGCTCACTAGTTTGTTTGTTCAGAGATCTTGCTGGTAGTATTAAGAAAGGACTAAATGAGAGCAAACAAACATTTGGGCAGGATATGCATTTTTATGAGGTTAACTCATCCTTGGGGAAAGAAGGAAGGCTGTGATCAAAGCGCAGCCTTATTGCAGAAATCTGACTGCAGGGGCAGTTTCGTTTGTTCAGGACTCAGTCTCTAGCAAGCAGCAGCCTCGAATGATTTAAGAGATCTGCCCAACAGAAAGACAACAGACAGCAAGGGGTTACCACTGCTGGGATGTTTAATAGTTCTGAAGTAAAGTGGTTCATTTTCAAAACGGGAAATATACTACAGAGTTGACATTTACTGCCCTCTGGCAAAAATGTAGTAGGTCCATGTGGCAGGATTGGGATGTTTTTCCTGGGTTTTCTTCCCCCCTCCAGCAAAAAAGGGAGGAAA
>VWYI01013719.1:6969-24859 GCA_013399455.1 Anthoscopus minutus | reverse complement strand
TTTCTTAAGTCTTCCCCTTCCAGCTTTTGTAGTTTCCTTTTAATATCATCTTGTGATTGTCCGAGGAAGATAAGAGCAAGCCGAATTTTCACTTGTTCCGTATCTACCTGGAGATCCTAGCTGCTTCTTTGAGCCTTTCCAAAAAACAAGTGGGGGACTCTTTCTTTTCCTGCTTTATCTCATACAATTTAGACCAATTCATAGTTATGGCATAGCATTCTGAACTCCTATCTGAACTCACTCCTGGTATCTTTTCAGGCTCCTTATGTCCCCATATATGTTAGGATCCCACTCTGGGTCCTCAGTTGGAAAACTCTCATCCAAAAGTCCCCATAACCAACCCAGCTCTAATATCCTCGCTTGCACTCTCCTTCCCAGATCTAAGCACCATCGCTTTTTCAGTAGAATCCATTAAAGTATCTAATATCACTTGTATATCATCCCAGCCAGGGTTTTGGATTTTCATGATAATTTTTACCACCCTTGCCACTTTATCAGGGTTTTCTCTGTAAGTTCAAGCTGATTGTTTCCATATTACCAGATCAGCTGGAGAGAATGGGACTTTAACAAATACTGTCCCCTCTGGTCCTACTCCTTGCTTCAACGGGGCAGTTACAGTTCGTCTTTGTTCTCCCAAGTCTCTCTCTATCCAAGATAGGACTGGGGCGAGCGTTGACCTTGTCCAATATGATATCGGTGTTACTGACTTACTATCACCCTTGAAATCTCCCCCACCCATATTTTTCCCATTTCTCTGTATCACAGTCACATTTTGATCATCTCCTGGGGAAGAAGGGTCAGGTGAAGGTGGGAGAGAAGCAGGTGATAGTGGGAGAGGTGTATAGAGAGGGAGAGGAGAAATAAAAGTAGGGTCAGGTGAGATAAGATTGGGATTCGGTGATGCAGGGACAGATGGAAAGAAACTAGATTCTTTTGATCCTGTTGGACCTACTTGTAAATCACTATCCATATCATTCCTCCAGCACAAACTTTCTTCCAATAACAAATGCTCAAAACAATGCTTCTTTTTCACACAAGCCTCACATTTATCACTCACAAATGCTTTAACCATCATCAGTCCACGCTCAGTCTGCCATTCTGGCTTATCACACAAACAAAAAAAAACAAATTGACATATGGAACTTCATCTCATTTTCCCTCTCTCTTACAAAAAAACATAAATTGCAAAATTGTGTTAAAATGCAAAGACCCATTCACTGGCCACTCTTCTCCACCATCAAGTGCATAGTCTGGCCACCATACATTGCAATAATCAATCAGCTTAGCTTTATGTAAATCTTGTCCAAAATTACCCTGTTTCCAGTGTGCTAATAAGCACCCCAAAGGAGAAGCATGTGGATGGGGGCATAGCTGCCCAAACCCTTTTAAGCTTCTCCAAAATAAAGCTACAGTACACCACAGATTGCTGAACCTGCAACACTTTCACGATTGTCTGACGGACGGCACCTAGGCAATACCACAGGAATTCCTTCTGCCCAACCATGGACAGCTTTCGCTGTGTCTTACTCTGCAGGCACCCCAGACCAGAATAAAGCACCTTTACCTTTTCCCAAGGGGTGTTGTGAGCAGCAGAGGTGGTCGTGGCATGATGAGCTCCCCAAGAATCCCTCGGTGCCAGCAGGAATGGATCAAGTTGCGAGTCGCTCAGCAGCACCCACAGGGTCCCATCTGAGTTGCCAAAATGTTAGTGTTCAGAAACACATAATCACAGAATGATTATATGCAGGTGCTTTATTGAAGAGCTCTGGGAGTTGGGGTACAAACCCAAATTTGACTTCAACATGCGTTCGGAGTGATTATCTTTTATATCTTTATGTTATACAACTACATGTTAATTATTAAACTTACATTGTTCTATTGTATACATTGATTCTACCCAAGCATGAATTTTCATGATTATGATTGAACCACCCAAGCCTCATTACTCATGATTAATAATAATAACATCACAATGAAATCGTTTATCATAGTCATCAAAGGGTTACATAGCTGCAGGTAACAATCACCCATAGAGTACAGGTAGTCCTACAATGAAAAACATTTCCCAATGCCTACAAAGCCATCTCTCTTGATTAGAAATATTTTAACCCTATACCTATCAACTACAACAGGATTTGAGTTTGGACGAGGACTATGAAAGCAAATTAATATGGTCAGAAGCACAGAATAGTGCTGTCAGTAATTTTTACAGTTGGGCCTTCCCAACTTCTTCAAACATCAGAGTTCCCATTCAGTAAGGTAATCAAGCATCTTAAATTATGCATTTGTTTGTTTTGGTATACTTACAAAGAACCTCACAGATGCACCATAGCCAGACTTTGTCTATCAACAATTGGTAAATTATACAATCCCCACAATGTGTGGATTGAGATATTTTATCAATCTCTTGGAAAGAAATGAACATGCTGTATACATATATAACTGTGTTTGTCTATGTAGGTATACTTACCCCTACCTAAAATTACCATCAAACAAGCAGCACAAGAACTGGTATTTGGTGCCGTCCCAGCAAGGAGCAGCATACATACCTACCACAGAGGAGGTATCACCAGCCAAGATTTCCTTTGTTAGCTAGTGAATGGTACCAACTTTCAGGAACCAAAATCTACTAAAGGGGCCAGGGAACAAATGAAGCTACCTCACTCTCTCTCTCTCTTTCTCTCTCTCTATTGTCACTGTTGTTGGAGACAGGCATGTAACATAAACACACCGAGATTATGAAGCAGCAGCCAAAGTCAAAGTTTATTGGGGGCACCCTCTTTTACAGGGTGTCATGGGTTGCAGTGCAAAATGTAATCAAAGGTGTGTTATTCTATCAACCTCTGTTGGAACTGCGATGGGTATGGGTAATGTACTCTTCTGTTGATAAGACAGCTGATAAGAAACCAGCAAGAGCAGTTTCCTTATCTCTTCCACTACTCATCCTCCCTCCAGGGAGAGGTTTTCTAATAATGGGCCATTGAGTCTGCTGATAAACTTACATCATCCCATTGGGAAATGCTCCATCCAGGGAGAGGAGCCAAGCCCTTCTACCTGGATAAAAACCTGAGATTTGGGACACCAAGGAGTCTTTCTTCACTGGACTCCCCGAGGAAGACCAGGCCCATCTATCACCACTGGACCTTCAGCGGAGGGCTGTGCCTTTCTAAGGGATCACTGCTTCAACAGAGCCACAACTGCTACTCCAGGAGGACTGCAGCCACCAACTGGGCTGCTACCAACACCCTGACCAACAGGATGTCAGGTTGTGTTCTGACTTTGTCAGTGATTTTCTTTCTTTTTTTCCATTTTTCCCTTTTCCTAATAATTTGTATTTCTGACTTGGAGTCTCTCACTGGTTTTGCTCTCAAACAAGAACACAGGGGCTTCAAATATCTCATTCATATACATATGATTTCTTAAATATCCTAACTCTGGCTCACTGGCCAATGATACGTATGCATTCCTGGTTCAAAGGGATTGGCTAAGGTTCCCTGTTTGATCTTGAATCTGACCTATCATTATCATGTCTGAGGACTTGTTTACTTCAATTTTCTAATGAGCTAGGCTGGTCGAGTTGGTGTCTGTTAGGCCAAATTATCTGTGCAGCTATAGACCAGCTATAGCTGTCACACTCTCTCTCCTGTTCTCTCTCCTTGCACACTTATTAAGTTTTTAATATCATTAAGATCATCCTTTGTTCTTTCTTCCTTAATGACTACCATACCACAGCTCCATATTTTTCCCCATGGTCTAAAGGGAAAAAATGTAATTAGGGCGAGTCCACTGAACAGGCTCCTGCATGAAATGACCATTTACAACAATCAATTAAATTAGGGATTCATTTCCCTGTCAGATGATGCCACTGGCTAATGATAAATCCCTGTGTCCATGACAAATGATGAGATGTCAGCAATAAAGCTCCTTGAAGCAAAGAACGTACGTATCAGACATTTATTTGTCCACACATATCCCAAATAACTAACTTCTTGCAAATACCCTCTGAGTAGCTGATATGATTTAATCTGATGTAGGCTCACATTATAAGTTATTCAGCATAAAGGGAACAGAAAAATATTCAAGACTTTATCTTATCTTCTGTGTAGGCCTATACCACCCCCTAGTCCTATGATAAGGACTCCAAGATCACCTTCTCACTTGGGACCAGCTTTCCTTTTCCTAACTTGAGCTATGGATGATTTGCTATGATTCTCCTCAAGGAGAATCATATTAACAAGGTGTTAATGAAATTATTTATAAATCTCCCTAAGCTTTATGAAGGGATACTTCTCAGTGTGTGGGCTGCAATTAAGAGAACAGCTTTGGTAAAGGTTGAGCACAAACAAAAGGAACAGATAAAATATTTGCTAATGAAAAGAACCCAGTCATACACTACAGAAAAGGGAAGTATTGAATGAAGTATTCCTGCCACTCACATGCTAGTTGAGAAGTAGGGCCATGAAAAAAAAAAAGTATTTTTAACAAATTACTCTGACACCTGGGCTGAAATCCAAGAAAAACTTTCAGGCAATAAATAAGATGTCTAAGAAACTGAATTTCTTACACTATGGGCTTGCTGCCATCATGATAAAGCATGGGTTAATTTCAGAACCAAAAATTGTATTATGTTTGCAGTTCCTCACTCACCATAAATGCTGCCTTTTAGCTCACCTTCATAACATTACATTTTCATTGTGATTACTGCTGTGCTGCATATGTAAGTGCTAGCTGGGAAAAGGGCAATAGTAGGTGCAAGAGTGGTCCAAAGCAGTCAGAGATGCACTGAACACTGATACATTGATAGGCATAATTTCTTGATTCTCAAAGCTACATTCTCTAATGCTCACCTGGAATGTACGCAGAACACTAAATTTGTGACAAAGCAGGGAAATTATGGTGGTTATTTTCAGTCCTTTCAAAACTCTTTATTTTATACAACACATTGTTTCAGAGATGATGGCCCTGTCCATCACATGGTTGTTGCCTACAGCCAGGACTGTTCAATTCTAACAAAGATCCTGTTTAATGCAAGAAACACCTAAAGCTTATTAGCCATCACTGGCTGCCTAAAATTACAGGCTGTCAGTATTTGTTAGATTAATCCATCTGGAGAAGATAAAAGAACCATGAATGAAACTTTTCAACATTCCAGATAAACGGTGTTTTAACATTAAAAAAAAAAAGTTGAAAAAGAAAAAAAATAGACCCCAAAACTTTTTCTTTTCATGTAAATTAGGGAAGAGGGCTCAGAACTATTAGGTAATGCAGTCAGTTCCTTAGGTGTTTCAGAATTATATTCTGGGGCTTTTCCATTTGAGGTAGGTCTTTCTTGCTCAAAGGGTGGTCCCTCTCCTATCACTGACTGCAGTATTCTGAGCCTTATCTTTCAGCAGGAAGAAAGAGGTGGATAAACTAAAAAATAACAAACTTGGTCTGGCTGAAAGCAAAGTCTGTTAATGCTCTGGGTGTGTGGAGAGTGTTAAATCCTTTTCACATACTTTACAGAAACAGGAAAAACACATTTTCATGAAAAGGATCCCCAGCTTTTCTCTTATTTATGACAGTAGGCTCGAATGCAATGATTAAGAAATACTAATACCCCTTAGTACACCTTTGTGAGCATATATTGACAATGAAATTGTCTTAAATCATATTCAGGCTCATTTCAAGAGCCTTTCACTAGAGAAAAAGATGTAAAGATTCTGCACAATGATTAACAGTCCAGCTCTGTAAGAATTTTTGTATTTACTTCTAGGAAGAAAAAGGGGACATTTGAAATAGTACTTTTGGGAAATTGAGTTAAAATATCAGCTACATGGTGTTCACTGTAGAACTCATCAAGACTATAAAACAATCTGGGTGCCAAAGTATTAGCCAAGCACCCAGCTTTGTTTCATATAGATGTGAAACTATGCTCCTTGTGTTTCTATTTCCTCCAAATGAAGTGGGAGGAAATACTTTTTGACTCACAGAATCTTGGAGAGAGAGCAACTCCAGGGCATAAAAATGTAGTCCTAATTCTTGGAAGTTTTCCATCCTGTAATACCTTTTTTCCAACCCACTCACTCATGCCTTGCCTGCTTCATCCCTTTCCAAATCCAATTCCTCCCTTTCATCATATGCCACAGATAAGGATACAAAGCCATAATAGTACCTCAGAAAATCATATCCATAAGACCTGTGCAAAATATATGGATCACATTAAATAAAAAATTAAATAAATAAAAAAGAAATAAAAATGAAGGCACACAATTCCTCATCTGATGGCACACAAAGATGATATATGTGTAAGTTTTGTGGAAGTGATTTTAGTACAGGTGCCCTGGGTCAGCTCTAATGTGAGTAAAAAACAGTAGCAGATTAAGCATGAGCCTAAGCGCAGAAAATCTCTTGCAGTCCTTCTGACAAGAGATTAAAATAATTGCTAATGGGAAAGCTTTTCAAAAGTATGAACATTTTCATTCCACTACATATGATAAAGGGGCCGTGGAGAATTGAGAAGACCTCCTTTCAATAGAAATGCTGTAGAACAAGATTTCTTTTTAATATTTTACAAATAAGCAATATTATCTCCAACTGAGAGATTATGTTTGGTGACAGGAAGGGGCTTAAGCACTATCCTCCAGTTTACACAGGAGGAGGATGGAGGAGGAAGATTGTATGGGTGTGACCATGAGAGATTGTGTACATAGCATGTTATGGGTCTGAGACACACCCCAGTGCAGAGAATATAATCTAGATGTGAAGTACACTCCTGGCTCCGACCTTGACTTCCAGTGTGCTCCAGGGTTCCACATAAAAGTAACAACTCTACCTGGTGAAGTGTTGGCATTCATTTGGTAAAATTATTCTTTGAAATTCATTAAATGAGAACATTCAAAATTTCTTTTTTTTTTTTTTTTTAATTCTGGTGTGGCCACAGACAATTTGTGAAGCAGAAAGGAAAGCTGCTTTGTTAAGTAACCAGTGTTGTAGCAACTTGTATCTCCACCACTTGGATTATTAGACTTCTACTTACCCTACAGCTGGTAAAGGAGTGCATTACCCTAATGAGATGATTCATACAGCAGTTCTTATTTCCTGTAGAAATGCATTAATTTTCATGTTAGAATTTTTTATAATTATGTGGAATTGAAGCCATAATTCTTTGCCATACTACTTCATATTGCCAGAAGCAAAGACAAGACACACATGGCAGGCCTGGCTTGGTATCTTATTGACACATCAGCTAGTCCAGGATAATACACCTGGATGCAAGCAACCTGCCCACCTCTTGTGCATCTCTAATGAGCTTATTTTGTCTAATCTGACAAGGTCACGACAAAGCGTGACTTCATTTTTTGCCTCACCATTGTGCTTCGGGGACCAGTCCATTTTAGCTGTCTGGAATATGAACAGAATGGATTTTATCAAAACTATTCTGTTTTATTTACAAGAGGAAAACTTGGATGGGATCAGGCTGTGTGAAAAGCACAGAAATACAGAAAAAGCAGAGCTGGCCAAGTTGGTAAGCAGAAGGACACAACAGGGCATGTCACATGAACTGTGTTCAGTATACACTAGTCTCCACTCATCCCATTAACAGTGCTCTCAGGAAGTCACAGCCTCTTCAGCTGCAGGAGGAAAAGACAATGAGCTTTATATTGTAACCTAGGCAAGTGGGTTCTGCATGAAGTAAGATGGTGCACTCCAAAAATTCTACTCTGCTGAATACAATACAAATACTGTTCAACAAAAGCACTAAGCATTTAACTGACTAACTTTAATGCTCCCTTCTTGCTTTTAATAGTTACCCAAGGCCCATATGTACTGGGGAAGGGGAGCAGAATTACCAACGAATTGAAATTCACAGTCACATGAAAAAAGAGGTCAAAGTACAGCAGCTCTGTAAAATTAAATTAAAATCACAGGTACAGTGTATGCCTCGTTAAAAGAACTATATACAGATTATTACATCAAGAAGCCTAAAATACCTCTTTGTCATTATAATCTGTATATTCAGTTCCAGGCTATGACCCTGGACTGGTCAAAAACCACTATCAAGGTGACAAAAAGGAAAAAACCACAAAATGCAGCAGCAGAGAACTAGAGATGAACATTTCAAATGAAGAAGAGAATGGAATGAACTTTTATGCTTTCCAGCATAAATAGTTTTCTTCATTTCTTTTTCCTTTGTAAAAAGGAGAAATTTCTGCTGCTAATCCAGCACCAGAAAAAACAGAAAATGTCTAAAATACACATAGGTTCTCCCGGTTATTTAGACTGACACATCTTTTATGGCTGGATACTGCAAGACAGCAGGTGAAATATTCCTAAAATTAACAGAGGTTCAGGTTCTTTTCAAACCACAGGAAAACTGTCACGACATTCCTGGTGTCATGCAACTCTAAATCTTACATAAATTATATCATAAACAAAGTCCTGTGCATTTAGCTCAGTGAAAAAAAAAAACTCTTTTGGTTCTCTGGATTTTGTTTCAGGCAATAAGTCTATAATCCAGGAAACTCTTTGAAGACCCATTAATTCAATGCTGCCACAAACATAGACATTATTTATTTACTACTGCAGTAGTCTGAAAAATTATGATCTTTGATATATTATTAGTAGCAGCTGCCTTGTGTTACAGTCATTAAGAAACACACACTTTTAAAATTATTTTTAAAATTAATTTAGTTTCTAATTTCATTTTTAATTAATTTTAAAACTGACATTAAAGAAGTTTTCAAGGCAAAAATGCACTCCTTAAGAGCTTTTTAGCCATATTGGAGAGACAGAGAAATCAACAGGAATTGTCAGAGGTCTAGAAATAATAACATACAAGGAAAGATTGAGTAAAAAGACTGTTTAGGTAAGGGAATAATGAGAGGAAATTTGGAAACCACCTGTAAATATTCAAAAGGATGCTCAAGACTGAGGGTATCATCTCTCTTCCTCATTTGTGAGAGTAAGACAGGAAGTAAAGGGATTTAAAATACAACAAGCAAGATACAGGTAAGACAAATTCCATTCTAGTGGCAGAGCTCATGAATCACGGAAGCAGGTATGGAATATCCATCATGAGACACTGTTTGAACAAGAGGGATAAACTTGCCTCGATAATTATAGCTGATGTCACCAAAGCAAGAGCATGGGTGATAGGTCCTCTCAAGAGTCCTTCGAACTCTTTCTCCTGTGATTTGAAATGTCACCATTTCTATTTTAACAATAGGATCCGGTCTTCATTTATTTTGTTTTGTTTGTCAAATGAGAACATTTAAAAATAAGTTTGTCTGTTGAAAGAAGGATTATTTATATAATAATTAAGCTATAATTCTTTTGGGTCAAATTTAGAAGCAAAGTACTGAATCCATCTTTTTAAAGATACAATTAAAACCAGCCATATAGTGGACAGAGCAATAAGTGAGAATAATTGTTCAAACAAGATGCCATACCCAAAACACAATGCTAGAAATTCTAAAAATGGGATTTACCATGCTGAAAGGATTTCTTTTGAAGTGAAGGTTTGTATCAATGCTATTTCTCATAGAGATTAACGGGTACCTTCTCTGATCTGGATACTGTACTTCTGTGAGATGGACTCAAAATACATTTTGATGCTTTGTGAGCCCTCTTACAGTTATGAGATAATGGCATGGGGTAGTAAGCCTGTTTTTCAAAGGGTCTAAAAGCTGCTCACTCTTCTATACATTAAGTACATTGCTAATCTTCTGAGCATCAGTGAGTGGGATAACGAGCTACCTCCTCACAGAAAAATCCTGGCCACTGGATCTCTGCAGCCTTTCACACTGCACAAGTCTGGCCATCTTAAGCTGCAGCTCAAATGTCCAAAAGAAGAGAACATGAATACAACATTTGACCCCTCAAGTATGTGTTTTCAGTTTTGGAAATTTTTCTGAACTTAGAACATTGAAAAACTGGAGTCATCTGCAATAAGACATCCAAAAGTCATGAAGAAATACCCAGATTTGCTTTTAACTATGCAGACAAAATAATAGCCATCAAAGAAAATCCAGCTTTTCTGGAGGAACAGAAATGTATAAAAAGTATGAAGTGACACAGAAGTCTCTGAAATTAAAATATAGTTATCAGGAAGCCATAAGTACCTTGTTCAAAACTTACAATTGATTTGTCTTCCCCAGGACTAAACAGACTGGTGACTGTGTTGCACTTTTTGCAATGTTTCATGCATTTAGGTGTTCCACAGGAGCTGGATGCATTTTTGTTGTTTCTGGGCAGGGTTTAAGATGCTTATTTCAGTTGCTTACTGGATAGATTGAAACCTGTTTCTGGGCAGGGTTTAAGAGGGTTTAAGATGCTTTTTTTCAGTTGCCTGCTAGATAGAATGAGCCCCTGTAACAAAACAGAATTTACTAGAACAACACATGGTTTGGAATTACCATTTGGTCATAAAGGACTGCATGCCAAAATTTTGTCAGAGACAAATGGTTGAGAAAAATCATATGAAAGAGAGGAATGAAAAACCACCTAGGCTGGTACTATGTGAAGTGCCAGAAAGTGACTGACTGATCCAATGGAGAACTTGTTATTGACCTTAGTGATGACAAATCTCAACTTCCCTGTTGTTCAACACAACCACTTTTTAGAGAAGTACCTTACTTGGGAAAAAATATTCAGCACTTACAAAGAGACATTGATTTCTTTCAGGTCATTCAGTCTGACCTGGGAAAGACAAATGGTGGAGATGTTAATGGACAAATGTAAAGGGAGCACATGGGCTAATGAATAGAGCAAGAGTTGCTCCCCACAACAGGATACACTTTTAAGGTTTACAACAGGCCAAGATGAAGGATGTAGGCTGAAATTCAGAAGTTGCCTTTCTATTGGTCATGCAATTTTATGATGAAAAAGAAAGTCACAGCAGGCAGAAGAAAAGTACCTTAGGCCTCTTCAAAGTCTAAGACAATTTCAAGGCAGGTTTCAAAGTGCTCTGAAAATCCCCCTTGAGCCAGTGTTATAAATACATATTATAATACTGGCTTTTTCTAAATATTAAAATGGATGCTGTATGTATAATGTTAAAGTAACTTTTCTACAAAGATATAGTTTCTATTTCTGCTATTTACTAAACTTAGACATAGTAGTGAAATAGCTGATGTAGTTATCCTTGTGGTAGTTGAACTGCAAGCTTGGTTGGGAAAACATCCAATGAACGTATGATGAAGACCCCTGCTACTGATATGCCAGCTATCAACACCTAAAATATGGACCAAAACCCAAGCTGGAGGTGATAAGAAGAATGGACTAAAACCACAGCCAAGAAATGCGCATGCTCTAAAAAGGTGGACACGAGGAGGAGCCATGCTATACAGTTCTTGGAACATGTAAACTAGTTTGGGGGGGAATTTAAATATGCATAATTGTTTATGAATATGAAATAGGTTGATGCAATAGAAAAGGTATGTAAAGGTTGTCTCCAAAATAACTGGTGTGCTCTTGGCTAAACGCCAAGCACCAGGATGCTAAACTTTGCTTTATTATCTTTGTCTTCCATCGTCCCTCATTAAACTTTTAAATTTTACCAGGAGAGTGAACCTCACTTTTCATAGCCAGCAAATATGAATAGGTAGGATGTTTACAGACAGTGACTGCTGGCTGAGAATAAGACCAAATTGTTTCTTACTTTATATCTTACCTTCAAAACCCGTTGTCTCCCAGTATTAAAAAGCTCTGAGCTCCATTATGCTTAAATTGCTCCATATTACTACACCCTGCTGGTCTTGAAGGTGGGTTGTTATAGTTGCCCTCCTTCCAGGTAGGCAATAAATAATAAGGAAATAAATGATATCTTTTGATATAAGGCTATTTTGCTGAACTGGATGGATTAAAAGACTGGTAATAAATTTTATTTTGTCTTCTAGACCACTGGTGCAAACTAAGTCCAGTTCAATAGTGATCAGAAGTTATTGCCACCTGACAACAGAACCGAGTGCATGTGAAATAGATTGGCAGTCCTTAGCACAGATCCTTGTGACTTAGTCATGAAATTGTCACCCCTTCTGACACAAATTGGACCCAGTGAAGCTATGTTAACACAAACACCCAGGAACAAGTAGGGTAGAACACTACTTTGTGACAGGGAGAATCAGGTCACATTCTTAATTTAAAAAGCTTTCTTCATAAAGTGTAGTTTTGTCAAGACTGAACTTTATAAAATTCAACAAAAAATACTGAGACAATTATAAAATTTCAACAGTCTTTTTGTTGGAACTTTCAAAGTGAAATATTTTTTTCATTTTACTTCAAAATGTTGTTCTGCTTCAGAATTTTATTTAAAAAAAAAGGGGGAAAGAAATTACATGTTATGGTGTGTTTAGGATGACAGAGTGGAAATCATTTTGCCTGATCAACACTGTAGGCGTCAACATCAGAGTTAGTCACTCCAGGTTTCCTTTATAGTCAATGGAAAGAAACAGGTACATTTAAGGTGTGATTCATCTGACCTATTTTAAATATCTACTTTAAGATCAATAATGATTTTAAAATTACTGTCTCCACTGCCTATGGTATAAGTCTACAGGGATCTCAAATGGAGATCTACCGGAGAGACCTTCTACTGCTCAGATGAGTCCTCTCACAGTTGTCTAACTCTCCATTACATATGCTTACTTTTCAGCTTTTTAACAGTGAAAACCATAACTAATAATATATTTTCCCCTGAAATAAAAGGCTGCATGTTGCTTCAGAATTTTCATTTAAATAATAAACATATTTTCTAAGTGAATTCAAAATTTAAAGTGGAAAACCTTATTTCTATGTGTGAGGCTGAAGTTATATAAGATATGTTTTGCAGGCAAAAAGGGTGAAAAATCCCAAGTTCTCTTGTCCTGTGTCTCACATCTCATCAAATTATTTCCAATCACAATTACCAAAATCAACAGGAGAGCTACAAGAACATTCTGTGGGATGGAAGATTCAATGATTTTGCTCTCCAATCTCAGCTACCATGAAGGAAAGGGACAAGAACAAGACAGCTAGGATAGCAGAAAGAAGAGATGGGGACAGGTAGGACTGACTGGTCATAGGAAGCATGCAGTGAGTGGAAAATCATGAAGAAACTGATGTTTTAAAGAGTGTCTGTAAACAGGAAGGTGCAAGAATGTCTGAAGGGAAGGTAAATGTAAGAAAGGACAGAATGGGTAGCTGAAGAAAAGCAGCTCTAGAGACATTAACATTTTGCTTTAAGTTAAAAAAATCCAAAATGAGGATTGTTTTCTCACAGTGCTGATCATAATTTCCTAGGTTGCCAGGCACATGTCAGACACAGTAAAGAAGCACAAGTGGATCCTGCTTTTTCCTATATATTTAGTGTATCCTCATTCAGCTCCAGAACTCTTTGCAGCTCTCTTTACTCTTTCTCATACTTCCACCGATCCAAACCATTTTGTTGCAGACCTTTGGCTGCACTGAACACAGATTCAGCCACTCAGCTGGGAATATAACTCATTTCACTCAGCAGAACCAGCTTCATTGGTAAAAACAAATTTGCATTGATTGCCTCTGAGCCTAACACACACATTTTCTCTACTTCTCTGCTGAACAAAAGTGTGAAGGAGATTTTTGACTTGCCAATAACCTCACAAACAAATTAACTTGATTTTAACTCCATTACTCAGGCTAATCTCCCTTGAATTTCCTAGCATTTACACAGCAAAAGGTTCATTCATAATAGATGGTGTGTACATTTAGCTTTTGTAATTCAAGGAATGTGTTAGGTCGTTTGTGGTGACATTTTTCTTGATAATGTGGACAGCACTTGAATGTGGACAGCACTTGAATGTCTTTCTCCAACTACTGTTCTCTTGGTGGATGCACACATTATTTAGATTGAGAGAAACTCTCTCAGGTGGTTTTCAGGTAAAACAGAAAGCATCTGCCAGGAAAGTTAGAAATAAAATTGAGATGTGCCTTTGTCTAGAATGGAATCCCAGACTGATAACAGGGTTTCATGCAATTACCTTTTAGCAATCTTCAGCAGCCTTCTTCCCTCTCCACTTTCAGAGGAAAAATGAAAATATGGGAAGCTGTTCAAAGTCACACAGGAATAGACAGTTTTAGGCGTGTCTCTTAACACTGATTTACCCTCCAGCTTCATGCTAATGTATATCCTCTCTGCTTCAGTGGAACAGGTCTCCTAGGCTAAGTCAAATTAGCCACATTTCTGATCCTGCACTCATAACCAGACACTGCTACCATCACATTATTACTATGTAAATCTAATCTAATAGGCAGCCTCAACCTAGAATCTTAACATCTAATTGCTTTAGAAATAGGCTAAAGTTCACTTTCTTACATAGTCACAAGATTCAATGAGTGGCAAAACAAGTGGGCTTTAGACATCTCAAATCGCATCCTTCCTCTATGTTCTCACAGATCTCCAAAGAAATTAAGTGGATACGTAATATTTTGGCCATTGTGTAATTCTGAGTTCTTTAATTCCTTCCTTTTGCCTGCAAAGACACTTTTCTCCCAAATTCACAGGAGAAATAAGGACAACAGTCAGCATTTTTGATGAAGTAATTCACATGACTTGGAAAAGTTTTCCTCTCGTAAAAGTGGAGGATACCAGCATGATCTCTGACACTGCCTGCCTTCTGTCATTCCTACACCACAGTTTTGCAGCTCTTCACTGCCCATTCAGGAACTGAACTTCACACTGCACAGAAGGAATAATGGACATGTGAAAGTTCACCTGGGAAAGAGGCATGCTTTACTCTAGCAATGAAATAAAAGCAGATCAGAGCCTTGAACTGAAAGTTGTGATGGATAGTGTGACAACAGGGAAGTCCTAGAATATAAATCACCTTTTCCATTTATCTATAAATTATTTCTGTACAAATTTTGTACAACTTTTTCTCTTTGTCTGGAGAAAAGGTTTGAAAAATAGCTTGAGAAAAATGGGAGTAGCAAAGATAGCATCATTAAAAGAGAAAATTATATTAATAACTCCCTTCTGGTCTTAGGTGACAAGAGACAGTATTTCCCAGGTCTATGTGTTTACCCAAATACACCATTAATAAGATTTTCTAATTCCACTGCAGAATCCTGAATCTTATAAAACCACTTAGATGTTTGTGGTTTGAAAATACGGACCATATTTACGTGGTTTACCACACATATATGTTGAGCTGGAAACAAAAATATTACAAAGGCTCTTTGCTAAATTTCAAAGCCAAAAGTTGAAGAATTTGGGAGCAACAAGTAGTCAGTGATCAGGGTAGCTTACACACAAGCAATTTTACTCTTTTAGCATCTCAGAAAGCATGATATTCTGTACACCCAAATTCTTGGGCCAAACCATCAGAACTGCATCCCTACTGAATTGCACACTGTGCTTAACCCACTTACAGGTGGTAGGCCACTACCCCCATGAGGCCTTTATTATTCCCTTATTCATTTGAGCACCCTGCCCACCTTAGCCACTTTCTTCTTGGAGGCAAGTTTATTCTCATGAAGAGCCCTGCAGAGCCCAGTCAATCTCCCCTTGTTTGTGAAATCTGGGTCCCTGATGTCTGATCATTAATTGCAAGTGTCTGCAGAGAACCCCAGTAAGCTTCAAGTACAGAACCATAGTAATGAAATCTGTCTGGAGTATGCTTCCCACAAGCATAGGAGCACCAGTAAAGATTTTCAATACAGCATATAGCACAGACACACTAAAATGGAACTCTCTGCTCTAGGAGTTTTATGTGTCTTTGCAGTAGAGGTAGAAGTGAAGGAAAAGCTTCTAGTTACTACAGGAACAGATAAAAGAAAAATTCCTTTTCAAATTTTCATGACATCCTTTTTTCAAAGACTCAGCAAACAATATGGAGATTTAACATAGATTAGGTTTTACATTTAAGGGGGGTGACAGCACTATTGTCAATTAATCCTACAGAAGATAAGTTCTGAGAGCACTGCTTCTGGCCTGAGTTTCTCCTGGTACCTTTGTCTGGATCTATGTTGAGAATTCAGCTAAAGTTAGAAGTCAAGATTATAAAGTATGTTTATATAAAATGTGCATTCATTGTTATACAAAGCAGTATCTTTAAAGAGAGGGTTTAGGTGAGAATCATCTGAGGAAATGCAGATGCTTCCCATACAGATGTTTATGCATGAGCTAGTCAGGTACAGTCTTCTGGCAAGAAGAAGCCTGGTACCCTTGTCATTAATTCCCTCCTAAACTATTTGGCTAAAATGGGTCAGACTAACCACATACTCAGAGCAACCAGCTCACAAGTGAACATTGATGTGTAAAAATATAGAGAAATCCAGAAATGTCTTTGCTCAAGAGTCCTGTGAGGGTAGATTTACAGTAACACACAATGGCATACTTATATAAAAGTACTGTCTCATAGCCACTAATGTAAGTCAGCCCGAGGTATGACACAGCCCTTAACTCCAAAGCACTCTAATGCTGTTTGTTGACATACCTTGATGCCCATACGGCTGTATCTTTGCAGATATATTTACCCATATTTGTTAGATCACAACAATGCAAATATGATAGCAAGTTTATGTTACCATCTTTTCACTGGTCTCATACATCCCCCATGTTTTTTGCAGGGGTATTCAAGTGTCCTTTTCTTCAACAAGTTCAGAGGGCATCTTGCACTCTGTTTGAAATGGTAGAGCTGGCAGTGACTCATGTTACATGAAAATATGAAAAGCAAGATAAGCCAGAAGTCTTGTGGTTCCTGTCTCTAAAATAAGGCTTTAAAAGTCATTAGAATGGTTCTGTGTCTCTGTTAGCCACCACAGATCCTGGTCAGTTTCCAAAACAATGAGCATCATCCTCATCTCTGGAATACTATTCTGGTTCTCAACATGCAATGTCAGCTGGCAGGAGGGAGCGAGAAAAATAAAACAAACCAAAATCATCCCACAGAATTAACTGAGTTTGGAACACAATTCGCACCTAAAAAGCAAATGAAGGGTATGCTCACACATCACTGAAGAAAAAACATTGATCCCTGAACAGAAATCATATCCTTCTGCCAGAATCAGTACTTCCCAAATGTATGTCACATTGCCTACAGTTAGTACCAATTACTCCTCTTCTAGCCAGGGCGATAGAAGTATATATATATGTGTGGGATACTAAATGGCCCTGGGGAGTTATTTGATGTGTCTAAAAAAATCTTATGTATCTTTCTCTTTTTATAGTTTAATGCATTTCATTCCTGTTGTAGTGGTTTAGATTTGCCAACTTGAATTTCCCAGCCAATGCACTAAATAATGTTGGTGGGTTTAGGGCTGGTTAAACTCACCAGTGCACTTACTCATTTCTTGCTGGGAGATATGATTTAGGAGAAGGGCAAAATCAGGCTCAAAACTTAAAGACTATGAAGAAAGCTTTATTAACAGAACTAAAAGAATCGGGGAAAAAATCAGAATGAAACTTCCAGAAGACTTTCTCTCCCCTATTGCATGAAAGGAGTCATCATGTGCTCCACAGAAAGGAGTCGGGACACAAGGAGAGGTTTTCCTTTAAGGCAATCTGCCTCTTGGGCAGAGAGAAGCCTTCATTTTGAGCCTTTCAGCCCTTTTTATAAAGTGTTCCGATACAGGTTAACATGATTGGCCAAAGGAACCATCTCTCTGGTCCCATTGGTGGAACAAGAGAGAAAAATACATCCTGAACATCTGTCCCTCTTATTTTGAGAGCCTGGTTCTGTTTACGAAAAAACAGTCCTTAAAGGAGAATGTTTCCAAGAGCTTTCTCTTGGGAACAATTCTCAGCCACTGACAGCTAAGAATTTTCCTCTAGCCCAGAAAATCATGTCCACACTCCCCCTGCACACCTTCTCTCCTTTCCCAACTGACAACATAGAAACAAGATCTGGGATTTTAAATCAGTTATCACTTCTACAATAGTCTTTCCTCAGTT